>JAVTVY010047296.1:0-24131 GCA_036873755.1 Hanleya hanleyi | reverse complement strand
CATTGTCTACATGCCAAGTGCTCTCCAACTAATACACTGGGCATGTCGACCCTGGAGTGCTCCATGGAGTTGGGTACATGGTCGTGGTAGGGCAGGGAAATCATAAGTATGAGTTACATGGCGTCATATTAAAGCTCCTGATGAAACGTCAAGGGAGAAACTTTGACGACAACATTTGTCGACAACTGTTGACCTAGAAACAGAGGAGCTATACCCAAGCACAATGGAAGCGGTTAAGATCGAAAGGATTTGAGTCAGTCGAAAGATAGTTATTGACCCACCGCGGTAAAGCCCTCAGCATCTGCTTGAACGCATCCAACGCCTGTCTTCACACAGTGAGGCCCCCTCCACCCCCCCTCCCTCCACCCCTCCCCCCCCCCCCACACACACAATGACAGAACAGCAACAACAATGATTACAGGTCACTGCATCATCCCGTCCATTATAACACATCCACGCTGGGGGAGCCGCTATGTGTGTTTACGATTCCCGTATCTTTTGTTTCGCCCAATCAGAAGCCACCCTTTGAGAAACTGCCCTTGGGTTGCGTCAATCTTCGCTCCTGATCGTATTCGATGACCGCTCCTTCGCCCTGCGCCACTACTAAGCGACTTAGGACAGTCCAGGTCCCAATGAGGGGAATTCTGTGTAAACATCATGTTGTGTAATGTCATACAGTACCCTGGCCATGGTGTGACTTTGACGTCATGATGCGCATGAGAACTCGGAAATAGTGGAAAAATCAGAGATACGGGCAGATGCTCACTCGGTTGGATGAAAGTACACCCTTATACACTAGCCCATAGAGATAACTATTCGTATGAGGCCGAGTGGACAAACCGTAAATGGGGTCGGATTTAGGTGCGGACGTGAGATTAAACCTACACCCGTATACACTAATCCATAGGAGTAACTAGTGGCATGTGGATACATCATAGGGTACTCTGGGTAGGACATGGTGGATCCGTCTACGCTGGTAGAGTTACCTCCACTACCTCCACTGTATGGTACTGGGCGTTGAATTGGTTAGCGTGTGTTAGACCCCATTGCCTCTAAATGATGATGACATGTCCTCCATGATCATCACATGTGCGCTCACATGATGTTTCCGCCTGAAGCTCATATCCTACAGCGCATTAATTTTACACACACATGGGAGGACGTTCCTTTGGAGTTATGATTAGGGTACCCACATTTTATCAGTATTACTACTATACTATATTATACTACTATTATGCTATGCTATACTATACCGCTATTATACTACTATTATGCTATACTACTATTACATTACTACTATACTATGCGAGTGAGTGAGTGAGTAGGATTTAACGTCGGTTTCAACATTTTTTCAGTCATATCACGACGACGCCTACATGTGCCAGAACACGAGTGTCCACAGTTCCTATTATCCTGGACACTGATCAGCCCAGCCAGTACAGCATCCGGTCACCCATCCAAGTATTGCCCTAGCTCAACGCTGCTTAACTTCGGTGATCTGATGAGAACCGGTGTTCCCAACGTGATACGACGTACTCTATGCTACGCAATGGTATACTATGCTACTACTACACTATAATAAACTATACTATACTACCACTAACTATGCTACACTATACTACTACTATATTATGCTATACTATACTACTACTCTGCTATGCTATATTACTTCAGTGCGGGTACCATAATCATAACTCCAAAGGAACTTTAATGCGCTGTAGGATATGGGGTTCAGGCGGCACCATCAGATCAGTGCACATGCGATGTTCATCGAGGGCAGGTCATCACCACTTAGAGATAAAGAGATCCGACACACACCATTTTACTGATAAAAATAACCAAATTCAACGCCCATAACCATACAGGGAAGGTAACTCTACCAGGGTAGACAGATTCACCATGTCCTACCCAAAGTGTGCTATGACGTATCCACATGCAAGTAGTCGCCCCTAAGGACTAGTGTATAGCCGCTTAGCCCCACATCCGCACCTACTCCGACCGTATTTGTGGTTTGGTCACTACCGATGATGTCATTTTTATCAACAATATTGCTTGCCAATACAGAGTCCACAGGCGTCTCCAACGACCACCTACCACAAGTTATCCCTATGGGCTAGAATATAACAGTCTACTTTTCATCCAGCCGAATGAGCATCAGGATGTATTTGCGCTTTTCCTACTACCCCCGAGTGCTCATGCAGTCACACCAAGAGTACGTTAAATGCCATTTCTCTGCCCTTGCTTCACGCACCCCCAAAATGCCAGCTTGGATACTACTCCTACTGATGACATCATTAATGACTACAACGCATAAAAGGGAAGTGGGAAGAGGTGTCGACATACTGATAGAGCCGCGTGACTTCACAGTATAGTCTTCTGGTTAACATATTCTAAAGCACATACCAAGAATCTAACGATTCGGGATAAATGTTGTATCGCAGGTACGCTTTTATTTTACCTGTTCATGTGGCAACTTGGATGACATGACCACGGCCCCTAGCAGCGGCATGACGTGGTCATCTCTCAAGTCGTGGTCTACACCACGAGAGCTTCAATATGGGACCATGCACGCCATATTTGGATGAAATATAGCCCTTCAATCGCTCAAATATATCACTGCGCAGCTCCAAAATGTCCACTCACGCTGCTACTCCTCGACTGCTCATGCACAGCATGATGTCACTGCCCATCTAAACCACCACAAGCGTCCTCTGCATGCCAAGAGTTTTAAGATGAAAACCGACACGGCCCATTCGGACAAGTGATGGTCTCTCTCTGCCCCCAAAACGCTCATTCAAATGCCCTTTTTCTACTATTCTCTAACTGCACACGCGCAGATTGATGCCAGAAGTCACGTGACCGGGAATGACCTCTGACCTGGAGGTGACCTTTGACCTGGACATGATCTTTGACCCGGATGTGACTTCATCGGTGGCGTCATCCATCCTCCCCATTTTCCTCCGCCCCCTCAAAAATCCTAATAAATTCTCCTTTCTCTACTAGTGTAATCAGTTTGCGAGAACCTTATATCTTAAGAGGATAACAACTATTGATGTTTTACTGTGAAAGCGTAGGCAAATACTAGTGCTCGGTAGTATTAAATCAGTGTAATTAGTTTGCGGGACCCTTGGTTGTTGAGAAAAGAACTACCGAACAATGATACTAGACCGTGAATCTTAAGAGACGAAATGCCATAATAACGGTGATGTAAATGCAAAAAGGGTATATGAGTAAACCTCTTGCATATTAGATAGTGTTGTATTATTATCGGTGTTTTATTTCTTCTTATGGAAAATGTGATTTGACGTGATTACTTTGAGAGAGCCTTAGTTCTTAACCCTATCTGGCGTGGGCTTTCTGGGACCTGTCCAGGCCTGGGGTGAGGACGAGGGCACTTCGCTCCGCCCCCACCGTCCTCCCTGATTATTTTTCTTATCAACTGAGATGGGGACTGCAACTTACCATTCTTTACCCTCTGGTAAAGCTCTATCGGAAAATGTGAAAAAAAGTCGAAGATGGCCGCTTTGATGACGTCGAAGTGACGTCATAAAACGGCTTACTCTGGATAGGACATGGCGGATCCGTCTACGCTGGTAGTTACCCCCACTGTATGGTGCTGGGCGTTAAATTAGTTTATTGTTATCAGTAAAATGATGTGTCTCAGACCTCATTGCATCTAAATGATGATGACCTGTCCTCCATGATCATCACATGTGCGCTCACGTTTTACTGGGGGTCAACGGTGTTAGGGCCTAACGGGCGTTGGAGGCGTCAATGCAGATACTGAGGGCGTTACCGTGGTAGGTCAATAATTCACTCTCAAACTGATTTGAACCCTTTCAAACCGGTCTGGACCGGTTCCATTGTGTAAGGGTAAAGTTTCTCTATTCCTCTGTCAACAGTTGTCTACAAAAGTTGTCTCCCTTGACGTTCCATCAGGCGGTTCAATATGACCCCGTGTAACACATACGTATAATATCCCTGCCCTAGGACGAACATGTACCCGACCCAGTGGTCCATTCCAGGGTGGACATGACAACTGGGTTAGTGTATTGAGGTGCGACCCTAATCTAACCGTATTTGCGCTTTCTCTACTATTGTTGACGTCAAAGACCATATTACCTCCAGTCAAAGCCTAACCACTCGCAATCTACATGCCAAGAGCTCCTTACCCTGCACGCAATATTTGGATAATGATGGGATTACGTATTAATGTTACAATGTCAGCGTATTGTCAGAGGCAAGGTACCGTTATATATTATAGTGTGTTTATTTCTCTTTTAATATTGGAATATGTATTCAATGTAATTAACTTGCGAGAGCCTTAGTTCTTAGCGTATAGTCCATAGTCAGTATCTATTATGGTGTGATACCCGTGTCCCTACAGGCAAGGACACGTGTACTGTTTCAACCTCCCCACCTAAATGACTGTGTGAAACGGACTCTTACTATCATGAATGGTGACAATAATTAATAAATTTCGGGTGGTGTAGCCCAATAAATAACCCGTGTAGTTTCTGGACGATTCAATCTCTCCTCGCCCGAGATCGCCATTTTGTGTCCCTGTTGTTTACTATGCGGCCTTCGTCAAGGTCGCCTGGTGCACAGTTATAGTTTGCTGTTAAGTTTTGCTGTTGGATATTTGATTATCGAGATATGAAGTAATTCATGTTATATTTCACGACGTTTTTATAGCTGTATTAGTAGTAATATACGTCTCTTTTTGCTCGTACCTGAGGAACTATTTTCTTTGTGCTGACCGCTTTGCACGTCGTGTCGAGTCGTCTTGGACAAGAAATTCTTTAACCCACTTGTCTATTTCACGTCAGTTTGAAGAATTTCCCAATGAAGTTAGTATAGTTAGTGACCGTATTTTATTATCTACGATAATCATACTTATTAGATTAACGCATTTTGTGGCTGTCAGGTGCATATTTGTCCCGATATAATTCATTATACATCAAATCACGAGTGAATCTGTATGACGCCAGCTAGATTCAATGGCCACTCAGTTGCCTCTGCATATTTCACCTCAGCTTTTATTATTGTGCATTTGTCATGTAAAGTTAATTATTAATTCTAAAAGTTTCAAGCATAAAGTTCCTAAAATAAGTGGTTTCAATATTACCTGTATAGTCGTTTACTATCAGTTGCTTTAGTGAAGAAGTTGGCTGTGCAGGTCACGTGACCAGAGCATATAAATAGGGCCACACAATGGATATTTGCCAGATGGTAGCCAACTGTCGAAGCGTAAGCACGTATACTATACGGTCTGTGCAGGGTGTTCCTATACTCTTGATACTGATTTAATACAAAATAGGCCTGGATATGTTAAAGTATGGAATAGCCCTCCTGTATATTACTGTACATGGAAAACATAACTGCAGTGTATATGGATTTACCATATTAGGGTGCCATCTCCCACCACACTTGCAGCCCTGCTTGTATGTTATATCCTTGTCAACTGATATGCCCTATTATACCTGTTATATGCTGATGAGGTTTACACAAGAAATAAGTCACGATACCCGAATTACCATCATGAGATTATTATTCAAATATGAATAAATGCTGTTGAGTATTATTGATTTGTGTGCTGTTCTTTACTGTGAACGAAATTATTCTGGAGAACGAAACAGACGACCGGATATCAGCGAACAGGACGAGCTGACTTACTATGGTCCTGTCAAAATCTCAACTGATCGTTTGAAGTAATTTCACCGGGATTTCGAGGCATTGTCTGTCTTCTGGATCATCGTACTCTCTAAAATAATTAGATTGAAAATTCAATCTATCAGATTGGAATTAGTGACCAATCTATTCAACTGAATATTCCATCCATTCGATTGAATATTCTATCTATTAGACTGGAAATTCAACCTAGTACATTGAATTTTCTGTCTACAACAGACTTATTTTATCGTTCTCAATCTATTAGATTGAATATTTCCAATCCAATAAAAGATTGGTCACTAATTCAAATCTGATAGATTGAATTTCAATCTAATTATTTTAGAGAGTAGTTCATTCTAGGAAAGTTCCAGCGTTGAATTAACCCAGGTAAGTAAACCGCACACGTAAACACAAGTTACTTCGTCCAGAATATCAGCTGTGTCTATTAAAGTGGAAAGCAAGGGGTCGCTTGCATTTCTGTACTTTCGGTACAAAATTAACAAAAAGTAAATAAACTGGTAAAATAAATATGCATGTCCCATATGAGCCACCGTAGAAATCTCATGCTTATAAAGGGGAAAAAGCATGATACTGCGTATCTTATATATCAAGGATAGTGCTAGGTGTCAGAATGTTCTGAGTTTTTTTTTTGTTGAGTGACCAGTCAAAACTGACAAATATTTGACAGATACAACTCCGCGAAGTTAACTGTTTTGCTTTGTTTTGCAATACTGTGAATCCACGAGTGAGAAAACATGTCTTTGGTTGCTTTCATCGCAAACTATTGTTTGCTTCATCGAAGTATATAACAACCACCCAGCTCATGGGACTGGATATATAATTATTTTTGGAGCCGAACGCGCGGTAACGAACGTAATGTAGCACTGTCAACATTGGCGACGTTCGTTCAGTACCCCAAGCATCCATGTATAAAGACATATTTAGCTCACAGTATTGTGGGAACCACATAAAAAGCGAACCGGGTGCTTCTGGAACAGCTTCTTTAATTATAAATGTAGCGAGAGTAAACTATACCTAATTTGTCACATAGTTTACGAACGTTAATCTTGTCAAATCTCACATTCGACGTTCGTTAGGATCACCGTCTTGATTTTGATGCGAAGGTTCCCAACAGGTGCCTCGCTTTCGCCGTCTGTCGGCGGCATGCTAGAATCTGCCTGAAAACTGCGTTGGGAAGTGCTTGTCAATAAAGAGTGAATTTTCATAGTTTCGTTTGAGACGCTCGTTAAATTAAGTTGGGATGGATGTAATCGTTGAAATTATACGAAGTACATGTCATTGTGACACGAGAGATGACAGGACATGTTGTTGTTGTTAATAGCAATAAAAAATTGAGGATGACGTGACCATTGCATTCGATAAAGCACATTTGAGCAACGATCGTCATTTCAGGACAAACTTCTGTGGGGCCCGTTCAACTTCATGCAAAATTAGAAAATCACTGGTCCTGATGCTTCTAATTGTTTTGTTCATATTCTGCAAGGTGTATCCCCTTGGTTGACACTGAAAAATCCAACAAAATATTCTCTCTCTCAGGGAGTCAAGTTGCCTAGGTTTACGTGGAATATGCCTTCTGCGGGTGGGGAACTGTCCGAGTGGGGAACTGTCTTACACCCGAACATTACAACTACAACTAGTAGTATTACCCTGGTATTCTGATATATTACTAAAAACAATTCTGATATCAGAGTGCTGCATTTGACACGCGAAACTCTAGGTGAAACTACTATATGTAAGCAGTGACTCGGTAAACCGCTCTGATAACTACACGTCATTGCATGGTTTCTGATCAGGATCATTCGCTCCGTCCACTGGCCAGTGGATCGTAAGAAAGGCCAGTGGCGCTATAAAATCCCTTAATAGGGATGTGATGATGGTGCGGTGTTCTGGGGCTGGGTCATCTTTGTATCTGCCTAGCAGTAGGGAATAGTCGAGGCTGCCATGGACGAAAGTGTTAAAAATATTGACCTGTAACGTCTGTAACCTGACTCTGTCGTCTTCATAAATTGGGCAATGCAAGTTGGGTTGCTTCCTTTATTCCACACTGGCACTCAGGTCCAGAGGTGTCAAAGTGGCATATATATTCTCGAAGGCCTGAGTATCCGGTTCTGAGTTGACACATCACAGATGGCCATGTTCTGGTAGGTGTGTTCAACGAGGGATTTAGCTGAACTGTCAGCTGTATGGTGAATATATTTCTACCTCTATCGGCGATATTTCATCGGTTTTGCCAGCGAAGTAATGTCCATGACCTCGCATCGATGCTTACGTCGCCTGGAGTGAAGATGTTTATTCTCTTGTCCAGAGCTCTAGCGAGATCTGCAGCCCCCTTTGCAAATAAATCTGCCTGTTCATTTCCGAGAATGTTTGCATGTCCAGGTGACCATTGTATGGACACCATTATGTCTTCATCTTCAAGCGCTGCTTTTTCCGTTTGATGTTAGCGATAAGAGACACATAATTGGCAGATGCCCAGTTGAGGATGATGACTCCTATGGCACATGGGCTGTCAAAGAAGATTGTAAGCCCTCTGATGTAGCTGCAGGAAGCTAACTGGAGTATTCTTGATAGGGTACAGTCTATGGCATTCCATGCTGCAAGGAGGATGGAGCCCCTTGAGGCTACAGGATGGGTGACGGTGATCCTCTTCCTTTTCGTGTGGATGTAGATAGCAACATCTGCGTCGCATGATCCAGGATCTTGTAGGCATGACCCATCTGTGAAAGCAACGACAGTTTCCTCCGGGATTTGTTCTATTTTCTGCTCGATGAATTTCTTGGCCTGTTGGAGGACCCAAACTCGGACCATTCACCTGGCCTGCCCGGTCGAGCAGTGGGTGATAGTGAAGTCTGCAGTGATATGATTTTCATCTGGGTCACTGTTACACCCGTCTGCTGTTCGATATCTGTTGCAACAATCTTCATCATCCCAAAGGGCGACAGATGACGTTTTCGAGGAAGAGTGCACCATTCATCCCATAGCTGTTTGACTGGTTCATTGGGGTCTTTCGATGAGATCTTGGCATATAGCTTTGCAGATATCTCCTTTCATCTCAAGTCGACTGGGAGTACACCAGCCTCTAACTTCAGGGCATCTTTGTCAGGTTGTGGAGGGGAGTTCCAGGCAGAGAGCCAGTCCCGAAGTTGAGCTGTTCACCCAAGGTGACTCCAAGCAATTCTGGAGTCACACTGTAGCTGAGGTTTTTCCCATCGATCTTGAACTCTTTACTCACGGCTGTGATCGGATGTATGTACTGCTTGTCTCTTGAGTAGAAAGTTATTTCTGTTTTCGGGATGTTTACATTTATTTTCCATAAGTTACACCGACCAAGCACCAAGAGGACACCATCTAGTGTCTCTAACTTGAGCCTAGACTATGCGAAAAAGAGTGCCATCATCTACGAACTTGTTGTTTTTTGCCTGACACATCGTTGAAAATGTCACTTACAATGAGACTGAACAATGGGGGAAGGGGGGGAGGGGGGAGGGGGTTTAGACTGCTCCCTGTGGTAATCCCATCTCTGTGTGGAATAGGGGGCCCTCGTCATTATCTATGAAGCCAAAGGCCGCTCTGTTTGACAGGAAAGAGTCTATCCAATTCCATAATCTTCTCGTCATGCCAACTGGTGGATCTTAACTATGAGACCAACTCTCCATACACCATCAGAAGCCCTTTCTAAGTTCAAAAGGGCTGTGATGGCAACTTGGTTGTTGTTGTTGAAGTCATAGAAGGCTGTCTGGGCTGCCTGCATGATGGAGCTTACTGTGAAACCGCCTTTCCGAAAACCCTCTTGATGAGCGTCTATCATGGTTTCCGTCTTCGAGATGTGTTCCAGTCTAGTTTTCATAATTTTCTTTATCAGTTTGCTGATGTGCCGTTATGATGATGGTTGACTGTAGTCTGGTTTGACAGGTTTCTTGATGAACTTCACCTTATAGGTATGCCACTGTTTGGCGAGTTTGCCAGTTTTCCATGATTTGTCTGTAATTTTCCGAATGGCTATTGTGAGTTGTATACCGGATTGTTGGAGTAGTTCTGGGAAGATGTTGTCGGGTCCAGGTGCTTTCCCTGGTTGGATATCCCTATACGGACATATTCCACCTCAGTCAGGTTGATGTCGCCTATAGATGGGTCATCATGGAGTGTGTATCTTCTACGATTTTTTGGTTGTACAGATTTGCTGTTTTAATGTGTCATCAAATTCTGCTGTGTCCAGGTGTTTTTCCATCGGAGAATTTTTCTTCCGGCGTTACCAGCTTCTCTTCCTACTTGAAACAGACGGTACCTGGGTGGTTGAATAAGGGAAGAAAACCATCATCTCTGTTGTTTTTGGTTAAGCTTCTGAACGCTTTCCACATATCCGTCGGGTTGTTGGTTTTGTTGATTTTATCACATACAGATTCTGTCAAATCTTTCTGTGCCTTGTCTGTGATCTGGTGCAGCTGTAACGCGGCTTGTGTTAGTGTATCTAGGTTGATTGGGGTGCATCTCCTTTTAAATATGCGTTGTAGTCTGTTTTCTCTTCGCTTGGCAGCTTGTACGTCTTCGTTCCACCATTTAGGGCGGTGGGGGGTTTCCAGGTTTAATTTTCTTCTTCGGTATGGCCTTTTCCATGCAGCACTTTAGTCCTTGGACGAGACTGTTGTACCGGGAGTTTAAGTCATCTTTGTTATAATTATCTAGCCAGGAAGATGCATGTTTTTCGCTTTCTTCTCTCCACACTGTCCAATTAACTTTATGTCTGGTCCCATGATATTTCGATGACAGGAGGAGGGTTTTCCGGGTGATCTACAGCCATTTTCGTTAGGACTGCAATGTGGTCGGATCGAATGGCGTCGTTAGTCAGAGTAATACTGGCTGTAATAAACTGTGAGAGGTTGGCTCAGTGGAGGATGAGGTTAATGACGCTAGTAGATTTCCTAGGTGTAGGTTGTCCATCATTGCACCAACGCAGATTAAATTATGGCGCATTATGATTTGTTCCAAGGCAATTCCACTGTCGTTACTTGTTCTGTTGTTCCATTCTTGTTACCTTGGCATTCAAATCACCCATCATCATAAGATCTTGAATGTTAAAGTGGGTTGGCATAGTCACTTAAGTGGATGACTGCATTTTTATGTTCTGCGGGTATATGTTGTAGAACAAGGTAGATGGTTTTCCCTGCATTGTTTCGTATAATAACTGCTAAGCATTCATATTGGTCATCCTGGTGCTTAGAGATTTCATGCACAGTGAAGCAGTTGTTTGGGCGAACACAAATTGCTACTCCTCCCGTGCTGTTGTTGATTATTCTAGGTGCTGCAATTGTTTTCCAATCTCGAAAGCTGACTTTATAGTTCTCTCTTTCCCAGGCTTCATTCATGCATAAGATGTCTACATGGTGAATGTCCGCGATTCTTTCTATATCATTTTTAGCTGTGTTGTAAGACTGCACGTTTATAAACAGGACTATCATGGTTGAGTTTTTAGTTGTTGATGGATCTGGTGGAAGACTGGTGGGGACTCCGGGGTTATGCAAATAGGCCCAAAAGGACCCGAGTATATTTTTTTCTACAAAGACACGGAGTGAGATCACAAAGGCACACATATGGAGAGGCACACGTGGCCAAATTTGCCCATAGAATGGCGTGAAGGTTAATTTGATGTAATTTGATTTGCATTTTTCGCTAGGACAGAGCGGCATAAAAATGAAGGAATGACCGCATGGTTAATGACCGCATGGTTGAAGGAATGACCGCATGGTTGAAGGAATGACCGCATGGTTGAAGGAATGACCGCATGGTTAATGACCGCATGGTTGCAGTTCTTATCCTGTAAAATTCGACTTTTAGTCCAGTCAAATTGAGGTTTGACCCACCGCAAATTGCAACAGAATTGTTTTTGCTGCAGTGCATTTCTGAAAGGTCTCTAGATTAACATACTAAAAGTCTACAAACAGATATGCATGGGAAATATATTAAATTTCAACTTGAAATTTGAGGTATTTTTAGCGAAATTACAGTGTTTACCCGTCTCTTGCTCCTATAAGAAAACCTTGTATTTCGTACTAAGCGTGAAAAAAATGGGTCATTACTTACACTCATCCTATTCGTTATCATATCAAGATTATACTCAGCCTAAAATAATACCCTTGCACGAAAATATTTATGGATAAATTCAAAATGGCGGATGTATGGGGTCATTCTAAATCTGAACTTTTTACCATTTTCATGACAGTCCAGGCAATCTATCTGGTTTTTTTTAGCTGGACCCAAAACAAATTGCAACAGATTTTTTTTCACTGCTATGCATTTCTAATAGGTTCCCAGAACATACTAAAAGTCTACCAAAATCTATTTGGTGGAGATACGACTTTTTTGAAAACAAAGATACGCCATTTTATAATACATAATAGGCCATTATGCCACGTATAAGCAAGGTAGAATATTGTTTTTTTCCGTGAATAGGGGCTGTTTGTCATCCAGAAATCCAATTAATACATGACCCAGGGTACAGTATGTCGTGAAAACATGTGTCTTCCCGGTGGATTTGCTCATAAGCGTAGATAGCAAACTGATAGTTTAGCATCAGGCTATATGAATTATACATGGTAATATTCAGTCAGTTAACATTTTTGCCATTAGCATAATCATCTGAAAGAGGAATTCTCTCCCAAACTAAATGAAATGACAAGCAGTGATATATTTTCCTTCAACCGATAACTGTCATAGACAAAATTTCCACAAATCCACTCATGAAGATATCTCTCTATTATCACAACATGCGCCTTGTTGAAAAATACAGCTCTGCAAACCATTATTGATCTATCGCAATTGTGTGTCAGATATGTTTTGACGAAAGAAGAATAATTATGCAGATCCTATCATCTAATTATCAAACAAATAATAATCTAGATTATAGGCAAACTTGATGTTCTACCATGCCATTTACCATGTTTCATTTTACATTTTCAACAATATAGGCCATGCTCCTACAGATGCATCTTCTTTAGCTGCAATCTTTCTTGCAGTTGCATCTGATAACCTCAAAGAGTGCCAGTGGAACTGGTGGCAGTTCAGTTTCACAGAGAGGAGCCGTCCACCCTCATTCTTGTGGCTGCAATGGATGGTCTTTCCCTTTCCACTCTAAATACACAAGCCTTGATACTTAGCTGATGCTGATGTTGGTGGAAGGTTTTGTACCTGCACATATATGGTTCGTTTTTATCACAGAAACGCTTGTATCTCATGCAGCCAATTGCTTCGTCAGGGTTACCATTGTATAAACACACAAGCACCTGCAATATATAACCTCCATCGGGACTCCCAATGGCCTGGTTAAACACTTCAGCTTGTTCGCGAAATAGCTGATTGGGCGTTGTTTTCTTTACGGCCGCACATTTGCCAATGCCATATGGTCAGTTTACTGTGTCACAGCCCTGAATGGCATGCACAAACGGCATATTTGTGCAGACTTAAATTCCCAGCACAGCCTTTGTCTTCCTGACATTCCAAACTATCCGTTTCTTTGCATTCTGTCTTGGCTGAAAGTAGATGTCATTGCCATCCATGTCTGCATGAAGACAGAGCAGAACTAACAGGTCAATATCATCACCAAAGTGTTGATGCTTTCAGTCGATTAAACGGCAGCTTTTACAATAAAAACATCTGCATATGAAACATCCCGCCCTTTCCAACTGGTCACTCATAAGAGTAATGAACTGCGACTTGTTGACGTTGTTTGCTAGGAATTCGTCTTTCTTTGACTGAATGACCATGTCACTAGCGGGGCCGGAGAGTTTGAAATGTCAAGAAGACAAAGGCTGTGCTGGGAATGCAAGCCTGTACAAATATGTTGCTTGTGCATGCCATTCTGGGCTGTGACACAGTATTCTGACCATATGGCATTGACAAAGGTGCTGTCTTGAAGAAGACAACTGTCACTGAGCTATTTCACCAACAAGCTGAAGTGTTCATCCAGGTCATGGGAGTCCCGACAAAGGTCATTTATTGCAGCAGCATAGAAAACGCTTATATGTTTATACAATAGTAACCCAGACGAAGGAATTGACTTGAGGAGAAGACCATCCATTGCAGCCACAAAAATGGGAGTGGACAATCCAATCGGTTTCTCTCTGTGAAAACTGATCTGCCACCAGCTTCAGGGGTTACTTGAGGTTATCAGGTGGAATTGCAAGAAGGATTGCAGCTGTAGCAGATGCGCCTTCAAGGATCATGGCCTGGATTGTTCAAGTGTGTGTGGAGAATGCAAACGACTGAGCTGGGCAAATTCATCAAACCCAGACCTTTGAAAATGACATTGGCGAAGACTGGTATTAGGATTGATAATGCTGTGAAATATTCCTCAACTTATGGCAGTGTTCATGAGGAATAACAATAAAAGACATCAACTATATGTATGAGAAGTCACTTCCCCTAATAATGCTACCATGAACCAGAATGTAAAATGAAACAGAAGTTATGCCGTCAACTTTGCCTATAATTCAAAGTATTATTTGTTTGATAATTAAATGATATATTAGGATCTGCATAATTATTCTTCTTTCATCAACAACATTTGTCTTACAAACAATTGTGATGGATCATAAATGTTTGACAGATTGTCGTTATATATCTGAATTATTGCTAAACACGACGTTGAATCTAATTTCTCTCTCTCTCCTGATTGGCAAGGCACAAACACTATTGAATGTCGGCCCTAACACTTGCTAAGTGCTTGTGATAATAGAGTTATATCTTTATAAGTTGATGGAACTATTGTCTGTGATTGTCATAGGTTGAAAGAAAATATATCACAGCTTGTCAGTTCCCTTTCGGATAACAATGCTAATGGAAATAATGCCAACTGGCAGGATATTACCATGTATGATTATATACCCTGGTGCTGAACTATCGTTTTGCTATCTACTTTTATGAGCAAATCCATTGGGAATGCAAATGTTTTCACCACCATAGAATAATGTATCCTAGATCATCATGTATTGATTGGATACCAGTGAAAAAAATTCTGTTGCAATTTGTTTTGGGTCCAGCTAAAAAAAGCCAGATAGATTGCCTGGACTGTCATGAAAATGGTAAAAAGCCATTTTGAATTTCTCCATAAATATTTTCGTCTAAGGGTATTATTTTAGGCTGAGTATAACCTTGATATGATAACGAATGGAATGAGTCTAAGTAATGACCCATTTCTTTCACGCTTAGTACCAAGTACAATGTTTTCTTATAGGAGTAAGAGACAGGTAAACATTGAAATTTCGCGAAAAATACCTCAAATTTCAACTTGAAATTTTAGCTATTTCCCATGCATATGGGATTGTAGACTTTTAGTATGTTATTCTGGGGACCTTTCTGAAATGCATAGCAGTGAAATAAATTCTGTTGCAATTTGTGGTGGGTTGACCCCAAAAATGCGCTAGATTTACTGGACTATTTGTTTCTCTCAAATGGATATGCTACAGCAAAATAACTGATCCATAGAAAGGGGTTACGGAGCAATCATTAGTAAGTTTGTTATGCAGTGTTAGAATTCAATTAGCCTCGAGCCTGTTCAACCATAGGCTATGCCGGAAATATTGATAAAGTTTCGTCTACATATTGTCAATTTCAATCTGAACCTGCATGCCAAATCCTTGTGGGTAGAATTGCCCCTCGAGATTAAAATATGCAGTTTGTGCCCGTGTTTTTTTTGCTACATGTATATATAGGTCTACAATAACAACTCTTTGACGGGTTAATGCCCCAGAGAAGTCTTGAATGGTTACCGGTATTTGTGTGAAGAATTTAAGTAGGATATCCGTTTTGATGAGGGTAAAAATCTAATCCGTAATCCAGTCTTGAGGCAAGTCTTACTTTTTACCTACCCACAGTGTCTACCGCGCGAGGCATCCCATCCCATCACCAGTTTTGGGGTGATTTGTTTGTGCAATCAGATTTCTTTATCGAAGGTAAGTGTATGTACTGACGACGAAGGAATTGTTTTATCCTATATCAATCTGAAAAACCAACATCAAATTTGGAAGGACGAGTGGTCAATTCGCTCGTGCTGCATACAGGTTAACAAAAACAACTTACCAACCAAATTGATCAGTTTTTAATACACTCTCACCGAGTAGCATAAATAAAATTGAGGAAAGCAAATATACACTTTTCGGGTAAACATGGTAAATACTGTACTCGGTTAACACATTAATATAGCATTCATGTACATGTGATGAGTCCAGTAAACAGTCCTGCATTAGACTGTGAATAGCAAGAATAACAAACAAGCTTGCAGGGTACATGATTATTAATACATGTAGTTTCATGCAAATTAACATCATAAAACACATGCATAATCAGGGAACATTTAATGCTGTCTAAATATACATGTACATACGCTAACACGACCGTGTTGTATAGTCCGAGCTATGATCCTTCACGCCAAACGACGGATGATATTATTTTTAAAATATATTTAGCCGCTCTACAACACTCAAATCACATAGATTTAATAATGGATAATTTCCCTTCATTTTCAGCCCCAAATTTAACCAAATCCGTTTCGTACTTCGTCTATTACAATATCAACAACTTTACTTTCATTTCATTTGCTTCAACGAAACCACAACTGACCCAGTTATCCGTTTGGAATGAGACAGAAGTTAAAAGCACGAGAACTTGTGAAGAATGTGATGGATCTGGTTACATTTGGGATGACAATGAAGAAAAATTATTCATTAATAGATATACAGGAAGTTAAGTGTTACAGAACGGCCGAATATTTTTTTTATAAATAATATTTACTGGGATGAGGCGGAATATTGAAAAAAGAGTTTAAATCGAGTCATTCAAACAAGCGTTTGTGCAGACACGAATGACCCCTTGGTCCAAAATGATTTTCCAGCAGTTGAAATATAATGCCGCCGCACTCCACCAGGTTAAATGGCGGTTTGGTCCAAGGGATCCTTTGTGTCCAAATGTTGGATGACTCAATTAAACCTTAATGTCACGAAAAAGGACATGCTGCGGATTTCATTTTCATGTCATAAGTATAATGATAAAGCAATCGAGCTAGAACTTTCGCATATTGTTTAGATATATTTTCTCTTGCCGTTACATTAAAACACAATTATTTTTTAGGATATTTTATTTTTCGATTTCAAACGCACCACGTATAGGTCTTAATACCTCCCAATCCTACCATCTCTATTCCGTTTTGGAAATCGTTTCCATGAATGTGCAGAGCTAGCCTATAGATACAATTATATTCTAAGTAGTTCCTCAGACTTCAAGGTAACTATCCTGGCACTTTAGGACAGGGTTCAGGGGCCGCCAAGGCTCGGAAAGCTCGGAGGTTCTAGACGACTGGAGGCGCGTTCTGCTCTATTTTCGATGAATACGATCATCTCTCAGATATTGCTCCTATGTTTCGTTGTCTATGTGTTTTTATGTGGAGCTCACAGAAAAATCTAGACGTGAAATGGCGCGATCTGGCGCGGCATATTTCCGACTTTGAGAGCTGTATTGAAGTAAAAAGTTATTAGCTGAAGTATAACGTAGAAAACGTTTTTGAAGTGTAACTCATACTTTCTTGCTATATGGTTCCTCATGGCATTTCATAACTAAATTTTGTAAGATGGCGTGTCCCGTGTGCCATATAACTCCTGTTGATATACCGGTATGAATTGTAAAGATATCTCACGCGGAACTCGCTCTCTTTCCCTTGTTGTGTCCCGGTGGTCTGTTCTGAGAATTTTTTTAAATCTAGAGTTTTTCGAAATCTTTCTGGTTTTGACAATATATTTTCGATTTGTGAAAACTTTTAGACTTCTGGGTGAACGTAAAAACTCAATCCCGACTTTCGTGCTTTGGGTTGCATGGGTTGACTATTTTTCAAAACTAGATGTAAAACGGTTACGGACCTACGGTATAACATTTATTTCTTTTTATTTTCAAAAACTTCGTGAGACTTACATTCTGATATCTCTCTTTTATATTTTCAATTTTTGTATGCACAAAGCTGCTTTCTGGTACATGTGTACATTCTGATAGTAGGATTATCACATTAATCACAGTAAAACCATCAGAATTGTATACTGGTGTTTTTTTCCTGCTAAAAGTATTGGGGGTACTTTTTCCGTCATACATAGGAGTTATTACTTGTCGTCGCTGGTAGGCATATACAGGCGCTGCTCCTCATAAAATATCAGCATAGATCAGCCTAGGCCAGCCAAGCAAGCTCACTGATCGGACTGGTCAATGGCCAACCGTTTCTCTGCCTTTGCCATATCAGAGAATGCCCAGATGAAAAACAAACACGACTTGTCTATATCAAAACATGCTTCCAAATGCAAACAATCAAGCGTATGGTAAGCCGTTTTGGTATTTATTCGTTTATTTTTTACATTAAAAATTCTTTTTTTGATATCAAAAATAAATGTGCGCCGATTTGGTTTCTATTAGTTTATTTTTGATATAAAAAAAGAAGAATTTTTGATATCAAAAATAGATTTTTTGATCTAAGAAATAAACAAGTAATTGCACTCAAGGCTTGTCGTGTAGCCTATAAGTGCGCCGTTTCGGGATTTGTTGATTTATGTTTGATATCAAAAATACTTTAACAGAAAGTTGTTATGGTATCAAAATAATTTTATCTTTGATATAAAACATAAAAAAATAAATACCAAAATGTCTTGCCATATACATGTGAGCAAATTGTGGTCAGATTGTTTTTGTTTTTTAGCAATGGAAGATATCACAATAAAGCTGGAACCTGTTGATCAAGTGCCTACATCAGAGGATGAGCGAGTGGCTCTTAAGGAGGGATTGGTGACCCCGACTGGAATACCAACTGATTCGCTTACATTGAGATATGTGACAACAGAGGAAGAACCGATGGTCGGGCCTGAATCAGTTGACCAACAACAACATCAGATTGTAAGGAGTGAGACTTTGAAACAAGTAAGTCATAAATAGGTGTACCCTGACGTATGCTATAGAATCGGTGGAACGCGAAGATAGCTACTCTGAAATTACAAACTGTGACCACAGGCCCGCGAGACAAGAGTTTTGGGGGTGTGGGCGGTAGTATTAGGGTGAAGTGTCGGAATATAGGGTCTCTATATATAACCCCATGCTTTATATAAATCCACATCAAGGCGTGAAACGGACTTTGGGTGAATCGAGAAATAAACAGTTTACCACCAAACAAAATACATCAGAATATTCTACAAGTATCACTTTATATATTCCCGTCGTCAAATCAGTAAATTCGTGCAATTTTTTACCTTTGCCGGGCGATTCAAAATCCAACCTAACTGTCCATCCATCTAGGAACAGTGAGATTATGGCGGGCTTCGTTCTCAATTCTGATTGGTCAGTCACGACACGCCTCCGGCAAGAGAGGTCACGCACTGATCAGCTGTTGAGACTGACCAATCAGAATTGAGAATGAAGCCCGCCATAATCTAACTGTTCCTAGATGGATGGACAGCTAGGTTGGATTTTGAATCGCCCGGCAAAGGTAAAAAATTGCACAAATTTACTAATTTGACGACGGGAATATATAAAGTGATACTTGTAGATTATTCTGATGTATTTTGTTTGATGGTAAACTGTTTATTTCTCGATGCATCCAAAGTCCATTTCACGCCTTCATGTGGATTTATATAATGCATGGGGTTATATATAGAGACCCCATATTTCGACACTTCACCCTAATACCACCGCCCACATCTCCCAAAACTCTTTTCTCGCGGGCCTCTGCTGTGATTCAAAAGAGGGCAGATCGAATAATGATTCTTCGGATTAAGACGGGGCTGTCGTGAAATGATTCGCATCTCAGTAAGAGCCTGTAGGCATCCTATTACCCGAGAAACTGCTCCCCGTACAGAATGTACAGAAATCGGGCATATACAATTTATATGTACTTGGTATTAGCTTACTAAAGCATTTACATATACCGTCTTGACTCCGGCACGTGGTTAACTGATCCCTACATCCTGATCTGCTGGTATTGACATGGTTGACGTACATATGTTCACATTTATCTTTCCAGGAGAAACCAGACAATTCAAACAATTGCCCTCACACTGAGCAGTCACGGCTCAATAATGCTCACACGTCGACTAGAAAACCCTTCCCTGTAGCGCTGTACCAGAACGATGCTTCGTGTATAAGTAATACTGGGTCAAACATCGATTATTTTGACCCCAACAACCCCTCCATTAAGTATGACCGAAGAATGAAGAACGCAAAACAGACTGAGGATAAACCGTACAAATGTTCATTTTGTCGATACAGTTGTGCCCAGAAAGGTAATTTAATAAGACACGAGAAAACTCACACTGGTGAAAAGTCTTATATTTGTACCATGTGTCCATATAGCTGTGCAATGAAAGCTTCCCTGAAGATACATGAGAGAACTCACACTGGCGAAAAGCCATACAAATGTCCAATATGTTCGTATAGCTGTTCTCAACAAGGAAACTTAACGGCACATGAGCGGACTCACACTGGTGAAAAGCCTTTCAGGTGTTCATTGTGTTCATACAACTGTGCAGTGAAAGGTCATCTGAAGATACACGAGAGAAGTCACACCGGTGAAAAGCCATTCAAGTGTCCATTATGTCCTTTTAGATGTTCACAGAAAACCTACCTGAAGACACACGGGAGAACTCACACTGTTGAAAACCCCTATAAGTGTTCATTATGTTCATATAGCTGTGCAACGAAAGGTCATCTGAAGAGACATGGGAAAACACACACCGGTTAAAAGCCATCCAGATGTTCTGTTCTGGAAAGACGATCCGAGTTAACACGGGAGAACTCGCACTGGTATAAAACTCGTCTATTATGTTCGTACATGTATACGTGTGCAGTCACATTGGCCGGGTGAAAAGCTAGATGTTCATCATGTCTCTACATTTTGTAGAGATTCATGACTTCATAAGCGCTTGACTAACTTTTCTTTACTGAAGTCTGTGTGTGCCTGCTGAGCGTCTATTCATGATAGACATGATGTATTACGAGTTACACCTGTACATTACTTGGTTCAATTCACAATATAAATTTGTTATTATTTCCAGTGCTTTTAATTGCATGGTTGTGTAATTACGCCGGATCTGTACTTCGAGAGTCCCCAAGTTTATATCCGTTTTTGTTCAAGACAGACCATGGATTCAATTGTCACAACTATGCTGAGAGCTTGATGGGTCACAATATTGATGGGAATTCAATCCTCTAAAATTACGCAAAAATATAGTTACACATTTACAACCACACTTATTTTGTGCAAGAGACTCGTTTCTTTTAAAATATATGCAGTTTTCTAAAGAAATCATTCAGCCAATAAGATTAAAATCAGAGGTCATTTGCATAGTTTGACGGGCTCCATCATTGTTAGGTCATGGGCGTATCCTGGAAATCCCTCTGAAATGACAGCATTTCAGTATTTTCTTTCCAGATCACATGATGGAGGAGTGAATATAGATATAACTGAAAAAGTGTGTCCAGTGGGAAAAAATATTCTACATGAAACACTGTCTTCGACTGTGACGGTCGCTACACATTACCACAGGCCCGCAAAACAATTGGGGGGGCCGGTGGTATTACGGTGTCGTGAAGTGTCGAAATATGGGGTCTCTATATATAACCCCATGCTTTATATAAATCTACAACAGTATATAGAGATCTCATATTTCGACACTTCACGGCAATACTGGCGAATGCCACATTGTGTGTCTTTAGTATTGTGTGGCTCTCAGCCAAAACACTGTGTGGCTCAGCAAAAAGTGTACCTAAAATCACACACTTGTGTGAACATCATGGAAACACACAAAAAATGGGCATCATGGAAACACACAAAACATGGGTGAGTGAATAACGTTGCTTTCAACAATATTTCAGCTTTATCACGACGAACATGGACATCATGGAAACACACAACACATGGACATAATGGAAACACACAAATCATGGACATCATGAGGAACACACAAAACATGGACATCACGGAAACACTCAACACATGGACATCATGGGAACACACAAAACATGGACATGATGAGGAACACACAACACATGGACATCATGAAAACACACAAAACATGGACAATATGGAAGCACACAAAACATGGACATCATGAGGAACACACAACACATGGACATCATGAAAACACACAAAACATGGACATTATGGAAACACACAAAACATGGACATGACGAGGAACACACAACACATGGAAACACACAAAGCATGGACATCATGGAAACACACAAAACATGGACATCATGAAAACACACAAAACATGGACATTATGGAAAAACAAAACATGGACTTGATGAGGAACACACAACACATGGAAACACACAAAACATGGACATGATGAGGAACACACAACACATGGACATCAACACACAAAATATGGACATTATGGAAACACACAAAACACGGACATCATGAGGAACACACGACACACGGACATCATGGAAACACACAAAACATGGACATGACGAGGAACAAACAACACATGGGCATCATGAAAACACAAAACATGGACATTATGGAAACACACAAAACATGGACATGACGAGGATCACACAACACATGGAAACACACAAAGCATGGACATCATGGAAACAACACAGGGACATCTCGGAAACACACAACACATGGACATCATGGAAACATACAAAACATGGACATGTTTCTCTTGTGTCCATGGATTGTGTGTTTCTTAATGTCCATGGATTATGTGTTTCCTTCATTGGTCTGTAAAATTGTGTTTTATGTTTTCCCTGTCTATGATTTGTGTGTTTCTCGTGCCCATGATTTATGTGTTTCTCTTGTGTCCATGGATTGTGTGTTTCTTAATGTCCATGGATTATGTGTTTCCTTCATTGGTTGTTTCTTGTGTCCATGATTTATGTGTTTCTCTTGTGTCCATGGATTGTGTGTTTCTTAATGTCCATGGATTATGTGTTTCCTTCATTGGTATGTAAAATCGTGTTTTATGTTTTCCCTGTCTATGATTTGTGTGTTTCTCATGTCCATGATTTATGTGTTTCTCTTGTGTCCATGATTTATGTGTTTCTCTTGTGTCCATGGATTGCGTGTTTCTTAATGTCCATGGATTATGTGTTTCCTTCATTGGTCTGTAAAATTGTGTTTTATGTTTTCCCTGTCTATGATTTGTGTGTTTCTTGTGTCCATGATTTATGTGTTTCTCTTGTGTCCATGGATTGTGTGTTTCTTAATGTCCATGGATTATGTGTTTCCTTCATTGGTCTGTAAAATTGTGTTTTATGTTTTCCCTGTCTATGATTTGTGTGTTTCTCGTGTCCATGATTTATGTGTTTCTCTTGTGTCCATGATTTATGTGTTTCTCTTGTGTCCATGGATTGCGTGTTGTGTCCATGGATTGTGTGTTTCCTTCATTGGTCTTTAAAATTGTGTTTTATGTTTTCCCTGTCTATGATTTGTGTGTTTCTTGTGTCCATGATTTATGTGTTTCTCTTGTGTCCATGGATTGTGTGTTTCTTAATGTCCATGAAGTAATGGGTTTCCTTCATTGGTCTGTAAAATTGTGTTTTATGTTTTCCCTGTCTATGATTTGTGTGTTTCTCGTGTCCATGATTTATGTGTTTCTCTTGTGTCCATGATTTATGTGTTTCTCTTGTGTCCATGGATTGCGTGTTTCTTAATGTCCATGGATTATGTGTTTCCTTCATTGGTCTGTAAAATTGTGTTTTATGTTTTCCCTGTCTATGATTTGTGTGTTTCTTGTGTCCATGATTTATGTGTTTCTCTTGTGTCCATGGATTGTGTGTTTCTTAATGTCCATGGATTATGTGTTTCCTTCATTGGTCTGTAAAATTGTGTTTTATGTTCTCCCTGTCTATGATTTGTGTGTTTCTTAATGTCCATGGATTATGTGTTCTCCCTGTCCATGGATTGTGGGTTTCTTAATGTCCATGGATTATGTGTTTCCTTCATTGGTTGTTTCTTGTGTCCATGATTTATGTGTTTCTCTTGTGTCCATGGATTGTGTGTTTCTTAATGTCCATGGATTATGTGTTTCCTTCATTGGTCTGTAAAATTGTGTTTTATGTTTTCCCTGTCTATGATTTGTGTGTTTCTCGTGTCCCTGATTTATGTGTTTCTCTTGTGTCCATGATTTATGTGTTTCTCTTGTGTCCATGGATTGCGTGTTTCTTAATGTCCATGGATTGTGTGTTTCCTTCATTGGTCTGTAAAATTGTGTTTTATGTTCTCCCTGTCTATACCAATCATCCAGTACCACCCCCCCCCCACTAATGCAATTAGTCTTTGATATTGTTAAAAACATACAGATATGTGGCTGTTTTTAATGTAAAATCAGAGTGTATAATTTGAACTAAATTATAGGCAAGGTTTAAATAGTGGCCTTGTAAACTGAATAAGTTTGAAACAAAGTATT
>JAVTVY010047295.1:0-24482 GCA_036873755.1 Hanleya hanleyi | reverse complement strand
GGTGGATGAGAGGTGGAACCCGACTACAGAAGCAAGACCCACTGCAATGCATTGCAATGGGGAACCCCATTATTTTAATTGTGTCCAAACAGGAAGTCAAAATTTCGTCGGGAACCACAGTAAACCCTAATGGAAATCACATGAATCGTGGGTTCCCCATATGACAATTATTTGGCGGGAGATTTCACGGTGCATTCCTAGACCTCCGTCTGATCGACGGAGGTAAAAATTGTGTCTCTACATCCCGTGGTTATCGCGTTATAAACGGACAGACATTGGGATGGTTCATGTGTATAGCTGTTTTCTTCGTAACCAGGTGGTGTTTGCAGTGGGTGAACTTGTTTCTTCATGTATTAAAACGAACACTGTGTCCAAATAGTATAGTTGATTTCCGTGAATTTCTTATTCAAGGATGATGTAGCTTCAGACTACCAAACCATTTACAGCAATATTAACAAAACTGCACCGACTGATTCCCTAGTTGAATTCAGACTTTCAAGGATGATGTGGCGTCAGACTACCAAAAAGATTTACGGTACATTTACAGCAATATTAAGACAACTGTACCTGACTGATTCCTTAGTTGAATTCAAACTTACATATTTTGGACAGGAAATAGTTTATTTCAAGCAGTACGTACAAGATGATAAACTTCTTGGCAGGGCCAACCGTCGAAATTTTAAGTTGCACGTGTGTACAAGTGAGGTGATGATTTTGTCTTTTTCTCTGCCTTCTATATTATGGATCATTATGGATTAAGAATACTGATCAGCGATACGGATTTGATATTTTTGGAACATCATGATGTCTTGCCAGCATCGTTGAAACCTTTTGACCGCTTCTCTCTTGCAGGAAACAAGCCTATGTTTATCTATACTATGATTGTCTTTTTGAATTTGGTGCTAATACTGTTATATGGAATATGGAATAGGTCTTTGGATTATGGACGCGGATATTCTCTAATGGACGGTGGCTGGATTATGAATGACGGACCAGACGCTTGTAATTCTGAGAGAGGACTATTTCGCAAATAATCCCCAGGCGAGGCATGCAAAACTCACGAGACTATACAAATGTTATGAAGGTTGCACCTAAATTAGTTGTTCTTTACATTTTTATTTTGTGATTTGCTTTCTCTGGGGGATTTGTTTTGACAAAACCGCCGTAATACATGGATGCGATTTAGAGTACAAGACCCAATGCTACATTTACAAATCACCAGAAGTCAATCGTTGGACACTTCTAGATTGATGGACTTCTGATACCACACTAAAATTTACTGTGAATTTTGTGAATTTTTGCTTTCAGGGCAAAGTGTGTATTACGATATCTAGCTATTGTTCCTTGGTGGGTTTTGCAGGAATAGCAGTGCAGGAAGAAAACGTGCCATGTTCATTTTACAGCAGTGATGTGGTGTAATTTTTCTTTATTTTTAAAGAAAATAAATAATTATTTATTATAAATATTGCTCAAGCAGTGTATCAATGGCAGCTGATATTTATCAAGCGCAAAATGTTAGATGGGACTTGTAATCTATCGTATATTAGCTCATGGATGAATGGTGATCTGGTAATTGCCCTGGTTATTCAGTTGCAGGTCATGGATGAATGATTATCTGGTAGTAACTCGTCTTCTCTGGTCAAACCGAACAGAACAGATTGATAATTGAACTTCTTACATATTACACATCACATACCCATCTCACTAAATCATACAGACATAATAATCTATAATGCTACATAAGATAATAACGGTATCAATAGTAAACGGAATGAACCGATATTGATGAGTAACATAAAAGTCTGGTAGTCAAGGGCTCCGGAATCCATAACACATGGACGTTTCCTCGTAGACGTCGCCTTGTCATTATATTCATATCTGACGATAATACAGGTTGATGCTTCCTGCCACGGTAATGTAGAATTCCTTTGAGCTGACAGATATTTCCTTCTTCTTGAGTTATCCAGTAGAGCATAAGGGAGAGTGTTTCCTGAATTAGATGCATTCATTTCACTCACGTCCACCTCTTCATTGTCGACTGTCATAACGTACCTCGTCTTTCATGGATCCACTGTCCATTTTAGTAAGCTTATTAACAATGCGTATTTCCGGTCTGTGGGATTATCTCTGAGATGGCCTCGTAATATTAACCCTTTCTGGCCTGAGGGAAGCACTTTCCGCCTTCTGTTGCTTTTTTGCTCTAATCTTCGGAACGACAAAAGCTTGAAAGCTGACGATTGACACATCAGTCTTTGTTTTTAGTTTCACTGAAAAGTGTGTATATACTCTCTAAAAACAGTTGTGTACCAAAAGTACACAAACTGTGTACCCTAGGTACACATCGCTGTAACAAAATTGAACATCTGGGTCATTCTCACGGAAAGGCACATTTTCACTTGGGGAAATACCTCAAAATCAAGATCACCAATGACTACAGAATTTGATTTCAACAGAGTCTCCATTGACACAACTCTTTATAACGCATACAATAAATGCAGAAATTCCGAATAATAAATTTTTAATAACACTTAACGGTGGAGTTGTCTTCAATCATGTCAGTGGTGTTACACAGGAATGACCAGTAGATTGGGCACTAAGAGGACAGAAATAGTAGGATACATATATGCTAGGCAATACATTGCGTATAACTATGACTAATGATGAAAAAATATTGGAGTTAAGAAAACCGATTTGTTTTTAATTTTCTAATTATGGCACCTAGCTCACCAAAATCAGTCAATTGGACCGCATGTATCAACCATTCATGTAGATTCTGTATAATAAACCTACTTATTCTTGATGCTGACTTTATACTAATCGAGTTTGTTTCTTTTTCGAAATATGGGACAACTCAAACAAGTGTTTCTGAATTTCTAGACGATTTTTGCATCCGTCACACCAGTGACAATCCGGTAACACCACTGACCTCGTGTAACGCGTAAGTAGTATATAAAACTGAAATTGGGTCTCATTTAAGGGCAGATAACTATGTTTGAACAATTTTTCCGAAGATAGCCGCCAGAGGGCGCCACCAGACTTGTGACCAAAAAAAACCTCCGAATACAGGAGAGTTCCAATTTTTGCAGGTCAAAAATAGTTCCATGTATTTCTCCGCGGTGATGCGGTCTGGTGGTGATGCGGTCTGCCTCCGCGGGCAGAAAGTAGTCCCACGGAATGTACACCCTGACACCAACACAGAAGAGTTCCAATCTAGGGGGAGGTAACTCCGGGTCACTATAGCTCCGGCAAAGGGCCCATGGGCATGTATTCTTCCGCGGTGATGCGGTCTGGCGGTGATGCGGTCGCGGAAGAAAGCTTCCGCGGAGAAAAAGTAGTCCCTAGACTGGAAATACGCTGCATGGTCCGATTGGGTCGTATGAGGTATCAAAGTGAAGCATTCGTGAAGGGGCATCTGATGGGCTGGGTGTGAGATTGAGATATCGGCATTCTGCGCATGCGCGGTGGCCGAAGGGTATGAAAATAGACGTTTTGGAGCTAGGGGAGCCCCTAATGGTCCAATGGGGCCATATGAGGTATCAATGTGAAGCCTATGTGAGGGGGCATCTGACTGGACTAGTGGCTCGAGCGTTGTCACCATTCTACGCATGCGCGGTGGCCAAAGGGTATGAAAATAGACGTTTTGGGATCTAGGGGAGCCCCTAATGGACCGATGGAGTTGTATGAGGTATCCATGTGAAGCCTATGTGAAGGGGCATCCAGTCATGGGTGGATGCATGTAAAAATTTTCCTGAAAAAAAACCGGAACACGGACTTTATCGAAAAATCCTGGAAAATGCCTATATGGGGTATGGGGGGTATATAGGTCGTCGGCCTTAACGGGGCTTGCCTATCAATAGAATTACCCCCCCCTAGTTCCAGGGTGGGTGTATGTAAAAATTTTCCTGAAAAAATACGGAACACGGACTTTATCCTAAATTACGAGAAAATGCCTATATGGAGTATGGGGGGTATAGGACCATCCTGGGAAACCTACTTCTAGACATTTGCGGTATGGTTGTTTGGATTTGTTTTCTTAGTCTCGTCAAGACAAACATGATAGGAAGTATCGCGGAGCGAATCGTTGAAATTTTTGAAAAAAGTTCAGGGAGACCCATATAGTCCCATACTGGGGGTATAGGACCAATGTTTGTCCCACTGGGAAACCTACTTCTATACATTTGCGGTGTGGTTGTTTGGATTTGTTTTCTTAGTCTCGTCAAGACAAACATGATAGGAAGTGTCCTGGAATGAAACGGTGAAATTTTTGGAAAAAGTCACCGAGGTCTGTCTATAGGCCTATAGGCTGGCTATATGGGGGGTATAGGACCAATGTTTGTCCCACTGGGAAACCTACTTCTATACATTTGCGGTATGGTTGTTTTGATTTGTTTTCTTAGTCTCGTCATTTAGAACACGATAGAAAGTGTCCCGGCACGAAACGGTGAAATTTTTGAAAAAAGTTCGAGGTCTGTCTATAGCCCATATAGACCCATATAGTTCCATACTGGGGGTATAGGACCAATGTTTGTCCCACTGGGAAACCTACTTCTATACATTTGCGGTATGGTTGTTTGGATTTGTTTGCTTAGTCTCGTCAAGACAAACATGATAGGAAGTGTCCCGGCACGAAACGGTGAAATTTTGGAAAAAAGTCACCGAAGCCTGGGTAGGCCCATAGGCCTATACTGCATGGCTATGGGAGTATAGGCCCATACGGGGTGGACGTTTTGGGGTCTAGGTGAGCCCCTAATGACTCTATGATGTCGTATGAGGTCTTATTTTGAAGCTGTCGTGGAGGAGCATCCGACTGGACTAATAGTTCGTCCGTTTTCAATATTCTGCGCATGCGCAGTCTGGCCCGTAGTATAGAAAGCAGGCATTTTGGGGGGTATGTGGATGTGTGTTTGGGGTAGAGATGCACCGCTATGGGTCCGAATGGGTCGTGGAAGGTGTCAAAGTGAAGCTTGTGTGCGGTAGAGTCAGAATGGCGTGGTTTTAAATGCAAGTCGCGTCAATCTGCGCATGCGCAGTTGGTTGTAGTAAGTAAAGTGGACATTTTGGGGCAGTGAAGGAAGGTATTTGGTGTAGAGAGGGACCATCCTTGGTCCGAATGCGTCGTGTGAGGTGTCATTTTGTAGCTCTTGGGGTGTAGACCTCGATTTGAGGGATGTTCACGTCATCTGTGACGTCATTGGTGACGTCATCAGTACGAGTAGTAGCCAAAGTGGACATTTTGGGGCAGTGAAAGGAAGGTATTTGGTCTAGAGAGGGACCATCCTTGGTCCGAATGCGTCGTATGAGGTGTCATATTGTAGCAACGCCCGCCAACGCCAAGCTTAACGCTTCAACGCCCTGGTGAAATAGCTCAGAAGTTCTGATTTTCTAGATATTCCATGGAACTGTCACTAATTCTTCGAAATGCAGTGACGCCCGTCAACGCTTGTAGTTACGCCTTAACGCTCTAACATAACGCCTTGACGCCATGATATAGACCGGAGAGAGAACAACAACAACAACAAGGATGACACTTGAGAGAACAACAACAACAACAAGTTTTTTTTCATATAGTTTATTTCCCCCAATGTTACATCATACTCACGCTGGGGGAGCCGCGCTGGGTATGTTTACAACTCAAAAACACTCTTGCCCAATCAGAGGCCACCATTTGCATCTGTCCTATTTGTTCCTGTCCGTTAGATTCTTGTCCAATCAGAAGTCGCCATTTCAGAAAGTTCCATCTTTGCTCGGTGTGACCTAAGCGTCGACGGGCAGGCCTGGATATTCTTCGGGCAGCATGTCCTGAAACAGTTGGTTGCGCATTCTGATCGCATTTTCCAGGGCCTCGATGGGTGGTAGCCCCATAGCCTCTTCCAAGTGACGCTTGGTCTTCATGATGGACCTGTGCGTGGGGTCGCCTTTCATTTCAAGCGGTAATAAGGTATACTGTTCATAGATCGCCATGGCTGTTTTCCTAATGCGGGGGCGCATTTGGGTGTACGTCTGTTGTAAATTATCCTCTCCGGCGTCCTCGATCGCTGCAGCGTACGTATTGATAGCTGCTGTCACAATACGATCCCAGAAGGTAGGTTCTGCCTCACTTTCCACGGACGTAGGCTGACTATCTGAGGTCAAGATCTCCGTATCACTAGATAGACTCTCAGCAATCTCTGTTTCGGTATCAGTCGATACACTCTCAGCAGTCTCTGTATCAGCATCCGCCTCAACGGACTCAAGTCAATAGTATAATAAATATTGGTTCTAGGGGGGCACACCTACAATAACACTGGTGAAAACCCAGACTCCTACTTGCCCGTTTATGTTTTTCTAGGTTATCCCTAGTATTCATTGTTAAGTATCTGCGGGTGCAAGTTTCGGGTTATTTTAGGTCGAAAATTCTTATTTCTGACCAGCGAAACCCTCATCAGGGAGCCTACGCATTGACCGATATGGTCAGATTTTTGCCTTTTTCAGTATTTCACTGATGTTTTTACCCCGCCTATAGCATAATTGTGGCTGGTTGGTAAAGTTTACGGCATGTTTGTGAGCTAGTATTTCTTCAAGATCCTTTTCAGCCATTTCGTGTATGGATTGAAAGTCGTTTTGTAACGCATACGTCGTAACAGTACAGACTTATTCTGTATGCCCTCGTTCCTCTTGGGGTATTTGTTTTTGTGGGTAATTTCCGAGGTAGAGTATCCTCTCTCTTTGAGCTTTTGCTGGAAGTATTCTGACTGGTCTATGTAGTCTGCAGTACTCTTGCAGTTTCGTATATATATTTTTAATTCTCCCGTATTGTGCCGATTTAATGTGTAGGTATTTGTAGGTTTCGGATAGCTTTGTTTAGCATTTCACATCAAGTATTGAGTCCTTCGAATATCTTTTCCCCCTTGAAAACGGCAATGTCTAGATAATTCGCCTTGTTTTCAGATATTTCATACGCGAATTTCAATAGGGGATGTGCGTTATTAGCCATCTCAAAGAAACTCTCAGCTACGGCTTTAATTGCCTGTAGTAGTATGACGCCATCACCCCAGATAGTTTGTGTAACATAATCATTTCTTTGTGTGGGAATATGGCAATTAGCTGATTGATATGCTTGTATATCGCTATATCGCACAGTTCCAGGGAAGGGACTGCTCTCCGTGATGCTCCGACAATATGTCTGAAGTGTTAGTCCTGAAACCTGAATTCTTTCTTTTCAAGAATCAGTCGTGCTATTTCAAGCAACAGATCGATGGGAGGTTTTTGGACATTATAATCCATGTTTTGTAGGTAGTCAGATCACTTTTGAGTGCTTCTCGGATTTCATTGGATCCGAGGTTTCTGTATAACGAGGTAATCGTACAGCTGTCTTTGCGCTCCCACTATGTAGTCCTTTTTATAAGAATTACGGTGGTATTGTTTTTATCAGCTCGTCCTTCTGTGCACAAGATTATATTCTTTGTGTTCGAGAAAGCGAGAAAAATAACGGCTGGTTTTAGCCTTCTTCTTTAGTTTCCGTCTAGCCATATTGTCTATGGGTAGTGCATATCTCTCCGTGGCTTTGTGCTTTGAGCCGCATATACCGTTGTCTTGATAAGAGACCTCGGCCTCCATTGTCATATGGTTTATCTGCATGTGCTAAACAAACCAGCAGGTACTTTGTTATTGCGCCATATTGCCCATATAATATCATCTCTTTACACGGCACAAAGCCACGGAGAGATATTCACTACCCATAGACAATATGGCTAGACGGAAACTGGAGAAGAAAGCTTAAACCAGCTGTCAAATTTCTCGTTTTCTCAAACACACAGAATATAATCTTGTGCACAGAAGGACGTTAGAAATCAATGCAGCTAATGCAGTATGAGTCTGACATACAAGTTAATTATACTGTGTCAGTCTGAATACTACATTATACATGTTTATTTTAATACATTCTGAGAGGTGCGATATACACTTATTCGCCTACACTGTACTGAACAGACAGCTGCGCTTTTAATACAGGCTCGCCAAATCGAGAATATATATTTATCTCTGTCTCAATCAGCCTATACACTGGCTGTGCCACACTGATGGGTAAACTGACCGGAGCTTGAGCAAAAAGAGGGGATTGCAGCAAACAATGCAGCCCTGTGTGAGCGCCAAAATTATCCAATGAGATTCACCAAAGAGTGGACCAATCAGCGCACACCAGAAACATTTCTGTCCTATCACAGAACACCTGCTAGGTATATAGCCTATACATTTGCCAATGCCCGGCCATCTCTTTACACGGCACAAAGCCACGGAGAGATATTCACTACCTATAGACAATATGGCCAGACGGAAACTAAAGAAGAAGGCTATTACCAGCCGTCATTTTTCTCGCTTTCTCAAACACAAAGAATATAATCTTGTGCACAGAAGGACGAGCTGATAAAAACAATACCACCGTAATTCTTATAAAAAGGACTACATAGTGGAAGCGCAAAGACAGCTGTACGATGGTATACATTATACCGACATAAAATCCATGAATATGGAAAACACCATGAAAATGGTACGGTACTACAGACAGTCGCTAGGTTGAATGCTAGTGGGGTTCTTAGTCAGAGACTTTGAATTTTCTGCTGAAAGTTTCGACCAGGAAGCCTACACCATATCTCCTACCAATAATACATAAGGTAGAAGAGGCTATTAAAAAACTTGATCCTGTAAAACCTGAGCTACCTCAACTACTGAAAAACTAGGGCGCTACCTGGATTTCTTCTTATCCCCATCGTGCGGGAACGAGAAACCTACTCAGCCGATACTTCAGTATTCATCAATGAGATTGAACAACGTCGGATACCAACTGATACGTTACTTATTACGTATGACATTACCTCGTTATACACGAACCTCGGATTCAATGAAATCCTAGAAGCACTAAAAAGTGATCTGACTACCTATACGAAAACATGGATTATAATATCCAAAAACCTCCCATCGACCTGTTGCTTGAAATAGCACGATTGATTCTTGAAAAGTATGAATTCAAGTTTCAGGACTAACACTTCAGACATATTGTCGGAGCATCACGAGGAGCAGTCCCTTCCCTGGAACTGTGCGATATAGCGATATACAAGCATATCAATCAGCTAATTGCCACATTCCCACACAAAGAAATGATTATATTACACAAACTTTTCGGGATGATGGCTTCATACTGCTACAGGCAAATAAAGCCGTAGCTTAGAGTTTCTTTGAGATGGCTAATAACGCACATCCTCTATTGAAATTCACGTATGAAATATCTGAAAACGAGGCGAATTATCTAGACGTTGCCGTTTTCAAGGGGAAGAGATATTTGACTGACTCAATACTTGATGTGAAATCCTAAACAAAGCTAACTGAATAAGCACCACAGGGAGCAGTCCCTTCCCCGGAACTGTGCGATATAGCGATATATAAGCATATCAATCAGCTAATTGCCACATTCCCACACAAAGAAATGATTATATTACACAAACTTTTCGGGATGATGGCTTCATACTACTACAGGCAAATAAAGCTGTAGCTGAGAGTTTCTTTGGGATGGCTAATAACGCACATACTCCATTGAAATTCACGTATGAAATATCTGAAAACGAGGTCAATTATCTAGACGTTGCCGTTTTCAAGGGGAAAAGATGTTCGACTGACTCAATACTTGATGTGAAATGCTAAACAAAGCCAACTGAAACCTACAAATACCTATACAGCAAATCAGCACATTACGGGAGAACTGAAAGATATGTATACGAAACTGCAATAATACTGCAGACTACATAGACTAGTCAGAATACTTCAAGCAAAAGCTTAAAATGAGAGGATACTCTACCTCGGAAATTACCGACAGAAACAAATACCTCAAGAGGAACGAGGGCATACAGAATAAGTCTGTACTGAAACGACGTATGCGTCATAACGACTTTCAATCCATACACGAAATGGCTGAAAGGGATCTTAAAGAAATACTGGATCACAAACAAACATGCCGAAAACTTTACCAGCCAGCCACAATTATGCTATAGGCGGGGTAAAAGCATCAGTGAAATACTGAATAAATAAAAAATCTGACCATAACGGTCAATGCGTATAGGCTCCCTGATGAGGGTTTCACTGGTCAGAAATAAGAATTTTCGACCTAAAATAACCCGAAACTTGCACCCACAGATACTAAACAATGAATACTAGGTATAACCTAGAAAACAAAACGGGCAAGTAGGAGTCTGGGTTTTCACCAGTGTTATTGCAGGTGTAGCCACCTAGGACCAGTATTTATTATACAATACACTTATGACATTATAAAATACATTTATATACTTTCCATTGTGCACAACCTGAAACATTTCTGGTGGGGCGAAAGATTATATCAAATTTGAGCTACATTGTAATTTTCATATATTCAGCCGCAATGTGCATTTCGGGGGTATGGGAAGGAAAAATTCTACAACTTTGTTGAAACCATCTGGATGGTCCTCCTTTGTGCTTCCCTGCAAACAAGGTACATATGGGTAGCTGATCCATTAGGACTGTGGCACTCATATGGGACACACAACATTCCGTAAATAATGATAATAATAAATCCGCAAAATTTCACAAAATCCAGCGTGCAAATCAGCCGTTTGAATACCAAACTAAAGCATGTGCCTCAAGATGGGAAGTATGCTTGTTGTAACTGTGCAGGTAACAATTCTGGATATCCGGAGCTGTTATTGAATGATATTACCTTCATGGGATGTGTCAGTAGTCCATTGTGTGATTTTCCCCCAAAAAGTCAATATCTCAGAATGGTAAAATGGTAAAAATGCAAAATATACACTAAGCTGCTCTTCTGGAACGGTTATCACATATTGAAATAATCATATAGTCCCTACCAATAACTTAGTAGCCCTAAAGTTTGGTTTCCTCTGATGGTACCGATATATGCCTGGGCCCATGGACTATTGGGCACGAAAAGTTTAACCAAAGCTGTATCCAGACCGATTTATCTCTCAGATTTTCATTTCAAAATACTATTTATTTGCTTGAAAAATCTTTAAAACTCGTCGAAAGTAAAATCCGACCATAATACCAAGATGAGCCGTATAGTACAACTGAAAAAGTACAACTTTGTCTCTGTAAATGAAATGGATCTTTATTGTTCTATAATTCTGTAACCCTTTTCACTACAACCGGCTTACAACAATGATTTCAACATTACAGATAGATAATTTAGTTTGCACTATTTTTCCCGAAGACCAAAGGCACCACATATAGAAAAGAAACATAAACATATAAGGATATAAACGTGATAAAGAACATATCAAAGGGCTGTGGGGCGTGGGAGTCATTCACTTCATTGGTACGGGAGACCTTAACGATATGCATAGTTCTGAATTCTGGGTGGGAATAGTAGCGGTTAAGCAGTACCTTTACTACAGATTTACCTTTACAGTAACCTTTGCAAATTTTGCCAATGCATTCAGTACTGACTGTGATATCTAGACCATTCACACAGTAATCATTTATCTGGCCCATGGAATCTCAGGTAGCGAAAACCCCAGGTCTCTCGCCCCACCTTATCCCGCGCCACACCTATGCGACCCGCTGTGCAGTGAGTAAAGCGGAGGAGGAGAAGTAGGAGTAAAGCGGAGGAGGAGGTATAGGACACGCCACGGATTATACTAGGGAGATACAATTACAGTCTTTTGATGAGGTCAATATGTGGTTTTGTGAACCTGAGAAAACAATATTCACCTTCGACCTCGGTGAATATTGTTTTCTCAGGTCCACAAAACCACATATTGACCAATATCAAAATACTATAATTGTTTTATTATATGACACTGACGTCTCCTTCTCGTTAAATTGGTGAAAGCAGTTAGAATATAGCATATAGTAAGCATCTGCTTTCCTCCCGACGATCTCGTGCCTGCTGTCAGTCAAGGTCTAAACGGACGACCAAGCCAACGACTATTTTCATTGGCTGAAAAGACGCATACGTCACGCCGAGTCAATATCACATTTATGGGTGAGTGAGTGAGTGAATAGGGTTTAACGTCGCTTTCAATATATCACATTTATGGACCCGTTTCGGGGTCAATATGGAAAATTAGCGACAATGGTCCAATCGGGAAAGAGTAACAAGCACAGATACAGTCTTCACATAAATGAGAAGATGCACGTTTCATCCTGCAATTTGTGTTGGAAGTGAGACAATGTGATCAGTACAGACAGGAATGGTCATCTACTATACATGATAGTACAAAATGTGTTTTATACAGAGTATTTAAAACGGACTTTTGCTTCGAACGATACCTAGGTGAATTGTCTTTATGTAAGAGGATAAATATGACTAGGTTTAGATTGTGTATTCATAATTTACCAATCGAAACGGGTAGATATAAAAATATACCCAGGGAAATGAGGTTATGTACCATGTGTAATGAAGGAAAGGTGGGGGATGAATATCATTTTATAGTTGAATGTAAAGGTCTAGGTCATTTAAGGGCAGAACTGATCTCAGAATATTATACCAGATCCAATAGTATATACCATTTCAAAGCACTATTTAATGCAAACCGCAAAATAACGTATAAGCTGTGTACCTTTGTTAAGAGGGGCCTAGAGGCCCTCACAATTAAATGAACAGATTGTCAGGTTAGCCGCCATGGCATTGATAATTAACATTGTATATGTGCTCCATACTTTGTACTAAGTCAGAGCAATAAACTGATTGACGATATTTTTCACACAAAACAGATCCATTCATTTCGTCTACATAAATACTTGAAGCGCACATATTGTATAGAGCATTATAGCTATTCAAATATGAGAGATGTGTCAAGAGCTAGGAATTCCTCTCCTATATAAGCTGCATTCATACATATTGTGTTTGTCCTGTAGTAGTTAAGGACATTCATCCGCAGTGCTGAGAAATACATAGCTTTGTGAACATGTAATATCACGCAGTGCATATCAATATTTGTTCTTACCAATGATATGTTCGTGAACTTTGGTAACAGTGTAGATAGAGAATCTTACACGAGTGGCTATTTAATGTGAAAGTTATGACACCAGTTGAGTAAGTTTTATATGCTGCGAACTAACTTACTCAACGAGTGTCAAAAATTTAATATTGAATTGTCACGAGTTTAAGGTTCTGCTTATCACATAACTATTTTAAAGCAAATTATAGCCCAATAATTCGAAAGATTTCACCATCAGCTCTGTCTCAACATTTTGTCTTTTTTTTCCTTCCCAGCCGAAAAATCTTCCCTCTGTCAGGCGCGTCACAGCCTGGAAAGTTGCCGTATACGCCAATACGATATTGTTCCAAAACGCAACAGAAATTGAGCACATCGATATACCTTGTGAGGCTGATCAGTTTTTACATCAATTTCATAATAGAATGCAATAATTTTAACTTGTTAATCAACTTTTTTCAAACATTACTTATTTTGGGTCGTGTCATGCCACGGGTTACACAAGTACTCGTGATGCTATGGCTGGTTGACAAGATCATCTTGCAGGCCTATTCGTCATGTGAGGAAAACACTGTAGGCGACTACATGTAGGGAACCTTTGTTGAACCTGGAAAATCTACTTGACAAGCTGTATTGCACTCGGTGTCCCCGGTTTGAAGATCTTTACATGACAAACTGCCCATTCTGCATGCGTTCTGAAGTCTCTAAGGATATCGATCTTTTGCTAGGAATAAGCAAACATCGGGAAGACTCCGTACAGACATGTAAAAAAAATTACAAAATGTTTACTTTCGAGATCTGACGCGTACGGTACCCAAAAAAGCTGACTGACTCACTTTGTCAAACAGCAACGAGGGACTACGTGAGTGGTACATGTAGTATACGAACTATGAATCTCAAAACATTCGAAATATTGTATTACCGATTGCTGCTTGTTTGACAATTGACACTAATAGTTTGCAGGCCGATTTATGTATCTGGATAATATGATCATCTTAAAAAAATATCTATGTTGCTGTTGTACTTGTAAAGATAGTATTCAAATTTTATCTCTGGGGAAAATAGTTCAGTGACGTCACGACCAACCGTAATTATTTATTTTCTCATGCTACATGTACGAGTATTATCCAATCGGCCTCTCGGAAATTTAAGCCGTGCGACGTCGGATATTACAGGCTAGTTTTCCCAAGGTTTCTTGCATTTACCAGGTTTCCCCACGTTGAGGCGTTTACTCCATCAGACGTCCATGATGCTCATCCATTAACATCAGATGAGTTGTTTGAGCTGATCTGTCATCAAAGCGCCCGAGCTAGCGTATCTAATTTCGCTTAAGCCGGTGCTAGGGGCCGTGTGGATACTTCATGGTCTTCACATGAACATGTGCAATAAAAGCTCGGCTGAGATACCAAGGCTGCGCCCGAGATTCCTTCGTATTCTCGGGTCTGAATGTTGGGTGTGACGAATTTCTTCCCTGTGGAGTAATATGGTTGCTTTTTAGTCGCCAGACGTCGTCAATTTTCCCCACCTCTAGCATATCGCTCCAATCTTTGAAAGTGTTATGGACCTAGGTACATACAATAATTATGTCATGTCCATATTTCCCTAATAACACCGCAGTTATGTGATAAACTGGTATGAAGTGGTTTGTATGGAAGCCTGGAGTGGACATAGGTAATATTGTTCTAACGTCTCGGAGATCATACTCGCACCCCACGCCCGAATCAATTGTCCCGGGGGAAAGCAATTTACCCCTAGATAATTATCTAGGTGGATATTCGGGATTGGTCATTTATCTTGAGGGAAATTATCTTGGGTGGAGCTTAAATATATAATAGCTATGTTCACTCCACGGTTCCATCGGTTTAACTGATACAATGGCGATGAAGACGACATACAAAACTGTGTACATGAATAGTACAGCCTTCACAGCTCATAAATATGTTCAGAGTTTATTTGTCGCCTTATATATTTTTGAATGTATACTAGCCGTGTTATCAAGCGTTGGTGCCTTCCTGACAATACACCAGGCGATAATCGCGCGAGGCGCTTCTGAATCTGTAATCCGTCTCCTAAAATTAATGTGCGAGTGAATTCTTCAAGCGTACGGGTCATGTAATACACACGCTGTATCCCTTTTCAGGTCACTCGTTTGATTTTTAAAGACGGATTACAGAACAAGCGTCTAGTCCGTCATCCATTATTCAGTCATTCTCCATTGAAGAATTTCCGTGCCAATAATCCATAGACCTAATTTATATAAAAACCAAACCAAATTTAAAAACAATATCATCAACATTTCTCACCAAGAGAGAAGCAATCATGAAGAACACGGTGAATTATTTCCTTCCGAGCGTGCCACATGCGTGGCATCAACCACCTCGCTGGGGGTCTAATAATATCCCAGCCGCCAGTCAGATTTTTGGACAGGATTCCCGGCCGCGCGCACATCGCCGGAAGTGACATCATAGAAAGTAAAATTGCCGAACATTTCGATTACTTTTCAAGTCTACATAATACTTCTGTTGACCTAGCGTTAAAAAGAATTATCTGGAGATTATTTCCCCTGTTTATCTGGACAAAGCATATGAAAAGTAGTTCGCTCATGTGCAAAACTGAAGGAGTTGTTCGGCCGGATTCAAACTGAACCGTGCTGCACCGTGGGCATCTGCACAAGTCCAGGTAATCCCTAAATCCTCGCAGAGGGTTTACCTGGACCTTTTTGGCGATTCGGATGAGTTCTCGAGTCGTTGCGTTTATTACACAATCTCGTACATTTCATTGCTTTGAATTGGCGCGTCGGTATCGGAAGCCTGCGGTTTTCGCTTCGACACCCGATGTCGATTTCAACCTAACTTCAAAGGTAGTCTGGCCGTCGATGAAATCCAAACCAGTCAAAACTCAAACCTCGCTGCGGATTGGCCTGATGAGATGCTTTAGCGTGCTTACTGATTGGTTCGGTTCAACGGAAACCCCTCAAGCTGTTTATATCCAGAACTGCTATCGGTAACTAACCAAGCCAGTGTATCGATCGTAACCTATCGATTTATACACTGGCTCGCGAGGATGCACCGTGGGTTTTCCCATATACGTCATAGCAACGTAGTAAAGGTCAACTTTCGCTACTCGCGGCAGGGACATAAGTGGAGTGAGCCTGTGAAAAAGAACATGCGCTCTGGGGAGGTTGGCGTGGCATAGTGACAGGAATATGGCAGACCGTTAATGTCAAAACTTCGCTGATTTTAGCCTCGTGTATAATCGATTTAGACCGCTGTGTAAATCGAATATAACAGCGGTGTAAATCGATTTTAACCGCGGTGTAAATCGATTTTAACCGCGGTGTAAACAGAATTTTAACAGCCGTGTAATCGAATTTTCCTCTCATTGAACAAAACTAGAAAAGGAAATTTGGGAATAATAAAGCGACTTGAAGGAGCAAAATATCGCGTCCATAATCTGGCACGTCTTATTGGAAATGTGTACACGATAAATGCATGATAGGTGCTGGTTTCATAAAACATTAAGCCTTTTTGATTCCCAGTTTAGCAGCTATACTAAGAAATATGTTTTCAAGAGGACATCCAGAAATGAACCTTTCACATTTTAGCTTGACAGAGGCATATACACAATCGTACACTTATCTCGTACACATTGCCATAAACTTGTTCCCGGTTACGAACGTAATACTTTCCTTCTTCTAGTCGCTTTATCCTTCTCAATTATTATTTTCTGATTTTGTCCTCGTAATGCGCAGAAAATTTGATTCACACCGGGGTTAAAATTAGATTTATACTTCGGCTAAATTCGAATTACTCCGCGGTCAAAATCGATTTACATCGCGGCTAAATTCGATTTACACTGCGGTCTATATCGATTTTACACCGCAGTTAAAATCAACCAGAATCAGCATTAACAGCCTACCATACTGGAACGAACGAAGACATGAACACTTGGTTAAATATATACCAGTGGCATACACATTTAGATGTCTCGAAGGGATATGGAGATAGTCCCACTCCGGGTGACCTATGTGGTTGTGTACTTATCAGCATTACACAAAAACGCTGTCAAATTGCACACCTGTACAGAGATATCACCTTTATCCATTAATCAAATTATTTATTAGAGCAGCCCGAGTTATAGAAAACCACGTGAGATTAAATATTGGTATTTAACGCCTGGCATCCTACCCGGAATTTTATCCAAGAATGCGCAATCAATAAACATAACATTACACAGTAAAAGGTCCAGGCCAAAATTGGAAATAATGATCTGCCATACGAATTTTTCCCAAATATAGTGATGTCTTACCGGCATCAATGCAAACCGTTGCCCGCTTCTCTCTTGCAGAAAACCAGCGCATGTTTATGTATATACTATGTTGTTTTTTTTTAATTTGGTACTAATGCTGTGGGATAAGAATGAATTAGGTCAGACTCTTTGGATCATGGACGCGGAAATTCTTTAAAGGATCGCCGGCTAAATATTTGATGACGGACTTGACGCTTGTTTTATTAATAATTCAGTAGATTTGCATGTGGGATCATATGGTTTCTTGCCATGAGGCCGGCATCTTATTATATCACTCTATGTTGCCTAATAGTTGCCTGTATATGGTGAGAACCTGCTGATGGGCGTTTCGTCCTCGAGGGTTGGTCGGCGTCTGACCTCACATGTGTTCTGAATGAGAACATGAATTCTATTAATACTCACTCGTTTGGGTCGTTTATTCTGTCTAGCTGTCACAACAGATGACTTGATAGAACTAATACAGCATCCCTGTGAAATATTTGTATATGATACCGCAAATGGGACGCCATTCAAGATGTCCACATGAATAGCTACAACAAAAGCGTGGCTGGGCAACGAATCTACGAGAATTGCATGCATATTATCTATCATGTATGATGGCCGAGAGGGGCCATCGCACTTCGCCCTCAAGAAGTATGGGGCGAAGTCGCGATAGTACGAAGACGCGAAGCGATAATGCGAAGTCGCGAAGCGATAATGCGAAGTCGCGAAGCGATACGCGAAGTCGCGAAGCGATATTGCGAAGACGCGAAGCGATATTGCGAAGTCGCGAAGCGATAACGCGAAGACGCGAAGCGATAACGCGAAGACGCGAAGCGATAATGCGAAGGCGCGAAGCGATATTGCGAAGTCGCGAAGCGATAGTACGAAGCGATAGTACGAAGCGATACGCGAAGTCGCGAAGCGATACGCGAAGTCGCAAAGCGATACACGAAGTCGCGAAGCGATACGCGAAGTCGCAAAGCGATATGCGAAGTCGCGAAGCGAAACGCGAAGTCGCGAAGCGATACGCGAAGTCGCGAAGCGATATGCGAAGTCGCGAAGCGATACGCGAAGTCGCGATGCGCGAAATCGCGATGCGCGAAGTCGCGATGCGCGAAGTCGCGATACGCGAAGTCGCGAAGCGATATGCGAAGTCGCGAAGCGATACGCGAAGTCGCGAAGCGATATGCGAAGTCGCGAAGCGATACGCGAAGTCGCGAAGCTATACGCGAAGTCGCGAAGCGATATGCGAAGTCGCGAAGCGATACGCGAAGTGGTATGAAAGAAATCAATTAGGGTTTTACTGAAAATGTTACCATAACCACCTCAATCACAGATACGCGAAGCGATACGCGAAGTCGCGAAGCGATACGCGAATTCGCGAAGCGATATGCGAAGTCGCGAAGCGATATGCGAAGTCGCGAAGCGATACGCGAAGTCGCGAAGCGATACGCGAAGTCGCGAAGCGATACGCGAAGTGGTATGAAAGAAATCAATTAGGGTTTTACTGAAAATGTTACCATAACCACCTCAATCACAGATCTAAGGATTTACACCAATATAGATAGGGATTTACTGGGAGATGCTATTGTATAACCATAAGCCAAATATATTGATTTACTAGGGACTGGAGAGAACTACGAAAGTATTGAATGATGGGTACTCTCTGCTTTGCTGGTATACATTTGCATATACTACTTCTGTAGTCATTGTTTTCCCATGCTATTGTACCAGACGGGTATCTAGCATGGTATATACAACTGTAGCCGTTGTATTGCCACAATGAAACACACGTTCCTGTCATTTTGTTGAAATTGTCATGGATGAAATGCAAGAACTATATTTCTAGGTAGTAAACTGAGTATTCTCAGCTGACTATGCGGACTATAATCGAGTGTCTACTCATAATTTATTACATGCAAAGAAAATATAACCGGGTTTGAATGTTCTACATTATACGATATATATCATATATCATGAAAAACATTAAAAAAAACCTGTATATTTTGTTTTGTATTTCTTTTTGTTTTATCTCAAGATATAACTTGTTAACAGAAAAAATACAGAACAACCCATAAACACAATCTGTAGATGAGGAGTATCATTAAATAGTTTAATTTATACGACAATGACCAGATTGCCATTTCCAGCAAACTAGGATCGATTGTAGTGAACAGGCTGGTGACTGCATTGAATTATCCATCTCACCCGCCCACACTTACCCTCCTTCACCCTTAAGTCGCGGTCTGGGGATATTTACTTGTGGAAATAAAGGTTCAGTAACTATAATTCGAAGCTGTAGAAACTGTGAAATTTAACACTTCACTTGATTAGCTTTGCAACTGGGAATATATATGAAATTCAGGATAAGAAATCAAACAATGAGAATGTGGGGGTGGGGAAATAAGCCCTGCATTCAGTTGTATCCTGTAAATGGAGAGGAAATCAATCTGTTAATGGTTGAAATACATTTAGGAAAATAGATGTTTGCGTAAACATAGCCATTATAGCAATCTAACTCTTATTGCGGTACAACAGCAATCAATATTAATGTGATAAAGGACCTTGTACGTTAGGATGGACAAACCGCCCCAGCCAGCAGTCCATTCACAACGGACCTTGTGACTCCTATGTATAGATCCCGAGTTACTGCCGGGACCACGGTGTGTAAGGCCAAGCAGTTTTTACTCGTGGATTTACATCCATTTTCTGCCGACTTAAATTGATATTATGTGATATTCGCCTGCCTTCTCTGTAGACCGGTTTCGCTGGTGCCTGGTGTTCTCAGTTGGTTAAGTAACGTGCTGACATAGGCTACGTCGTAAAACACACCTGCGTACAACACACTCAGCAGGGTTAGCAATAGCACCCCAAAGCCCACTTGTGCTTTGCGCGTTTTGGGAGACGCTGTCTTCAGAGGCAGCTGCTGTTTGTCCATAGCACTGTGGTCGGACGTGGAATGATGGAGGACGGCAGTGGTGTCTGGCTTTATAGTCGTTTCACCTGGTTGGCCGCGACCCAGGAATTGAAGGAACTGGGCCAACCTTGCCATTTCACGAAATGAAACAGTTTGCCACGTCGACGTTTCGTTTTCAAAATCTGCTCCACCGTGTAGTAGTCTTGCTGTGTTTTTACAACAGGCTGTAATTCCGTCTCGTAAAACGTCCCCAGCAACGTTTCCCCTTGGAGATCTTCCAGTTCATAGACGCGCCGCTGTCGGGGTAGGCGCCGTTTAATCAGGTAGTGCTCATCGCTCCAGTTGGGCAAGTAACTTTTCTCGAACTTGCCCTTGACTTTACTGATCCGTACAGGGTCCCCGACTTTGTACACCGCCTTCGTCGTTCTGCGATGGCCTGGGGTACAAGACACGCCGGACTTGGGCTTCATTGCGTTGGGTCACGGTAATGGGGGCTCTCTCTATACTCCGGTGATAGGCTCGATTGTAACCACTCACAAGTTTCGGGAGAACATCGATGTACCGCCTTGTATTCTTATAGGTGAAATATTTATACATGCGGCCTTTGAATGTTCTGTTGAACCTTTCCACCACGGAAGCCTTGGTCTCGTTGTACGTATGGAAGAAAAACACCTTCTGTTTCTTGAGAAACTGTTGGAACGGTCTGTTGAGGAATTCCGTGCCTTCGTCGGTTTGCAAATACAAAGGTTTGCGCCCGGTCTTGAAGATGTCTTTGAACGCCGCTATGAGATTCGCCCCCGTTTTCGTCCGGATGGGTACCACCACGCATACTTCGACAGGATATCGATGCACGTCAAGATATACCGATTCTCATCGTTGTGTTTGGCAAAGGCGCTCATATCGACCAAATCCGCTTGCCACTGTGCATCTATTCCTCCCACGATGACCCGGTTCCGTAGAAAATGGCGACGGACAGATCGATGTAAGGTATAGGTGTCTTGTTTTCTTAACCAATCTCGCACTTGGGCACGTTGTATCCCCTGGGGTTTGGCCGCTCGATAGAGAGCCGACAAGGCACTATAGGCCGCCGGACTGTCAGGACTGTAGTATAAGTTATCCAACACCTTCTCCCAGCGCTTCATGGTGACAAATGATGATGGACCCTGGCTCTATCGTTTATTTATAACGGGTATATCTTGGGCCGGAGTTTCTTTCTTATTTTCTTCGTGGGCTTCCACAGTGGCCATGGTAAATGACCAGTCCAACTCGTCTGATGATCGCTTGATAAGCACTTCATCCACGTCTACCACGGCATCTTCCAATGCAGACCATAGATCAGGGTGAAGGGTAAAATGCACTGTACCTCCATCTAGCCGAGCCAATTGAGGAAAGAAAGGGCCGCGTCGGATGTACACATCGTGACACAAGTGGATGAGGTCGCCGTCCAGTTCACCAGACAACACCCGTTTGAATTTGGGCCAGCCCTCCCGGGACAGACGAATGTGAGCCGGGCACGGTTGTGTAGGGTCCGTGTCTCCCACCACCTCCTCCATGATATCGACCTTATCCGCATACACGTGCAGGAAAACCTCGGGGGTCAAGCTGAAATACGCCAGTACTATATGCTCCGTGATGGTCAGTACGTGAATGGTACCAGATTTCACTGTCTCTCGTATTTATAGGGAGAACCCCGTGAGATCAAAGGATCAGGTGGTCATGTCATTGGGCTGACTGAGTCTAGCGGGGTAATCAGTGGCATCGTCGTCGGGTTCATGTAGTTGTTCATGGGGTTCAGCCAGCGCGTCCTCAATAGCACGAGCCCACCCCAACTGGTGTGATGATCGCTCGTCCGGTGTAAACAGCTGGTCCACAATAGGCACCACTTTCTCCAAGGCTGACCATAGATCGGGGTCTAGGGTGAAGCCTCGCGTAGGGTCTTGGTAGCGGCCCAGGCGTAGGAAGAAGGTTGCACGGTATACGTAGATGGCATTGTCTATGTGGATGACGTTTCCGTCGAGCTTGCCGCTCAACACCCGTTTAAATTTGGTCCAGCCGTCACGAGGTAGCGTCACCGTATTCGATAAGGTCTCAGCGGGCGCCCAGCAAATATCTCCACGGTCTTCCACCAGGGTGACTTTATCTTCATAGACGTGTAACCCCACCCGGGGTGTAAGGGGCAGAATGGCTCGTAGGACGGGTGACATGCTTGCTCCAATGTCGAACGGTGAATGACACACACTCTGACCCTCGTATTTATAGTGTCAATACCACAGCGCCAGGGTCAATAGGGCACAGACTAGTATGAGGCCAAACAGCCGTAGCTGGTTCCGGCGTGAGCGCTCGTGGTCCATAGCCCGAGCATCAAGGATAGCTGTCATAGTCCAGTAGTGGTGAGTGATGGCACGCCTCTCCATCGAGTGCACTCTGTGGAGGACCGCTTCTGTGAACTCGTTCAGGATCTGGCGTCGTCCCTCGTTGTCATCGCCATCTGCAAACATGGACCGGACCACTGCTCGGTAACCCGTCAATGAATTCACCGCGGTGGCATGCTGTAAAATGCGAGTCGCACAGGGCTGGATCTCCGTCATGGCTCTGTAGAAATGAAGGTGTGTGATCCCGAGAGACGTGTTTTATAGACCATGTCACACATACGCACCTAGCTCTACGGGTGTAGTCCGTGATACGTACTATTCTGATGGGTTAGTGCAAAATAGAGAGCAACAACAACAACACAGATTACAGATCAATCCTTTTATTATGCGTGAACATCATAGGAATGCATGTACTGACCTGTCTGTGGGGGTTTCCCACAATGGCGTTCACCTTCGTGTCTTTTCGTGTACGTCCGTGTCTTTTCGGTTACGTCCGTGTCTTTTCGGTAAAGTCCGTGTCTTTTCGGATCGGTGACGTCCGTGTCTATCATCCGGGCACTTCGCGTCTGCGCCTGCATTGGGTATGTATAAGGGTCTTCATACGCGCGCGCAATGCGGCTCAGTCGTACACCAGTACACCAGTGTCGATCCTCGACTTGGGGTAGAGTGTGCTAAAAATAGATTACCAGCTAGCGTGCTATAAAAGGGAAGCGGCCTTGCCATTTCATCAGACACTCTATCAACCACCAAGATGTTCACTTGTACAACTTGCCAGAAGCAGTTTACTCGTCTAGATAATTTACGACGCCACGAGGCCTCCACCCACAACGATGGACTGCATACTTGTATAACCTGCGCACGGTCATTTAATCGGGAAGATGCTTTACTGCGCCACGAACGTTCAATTCATGGGCCACCCAAGCGTCCGTGCGAGGATTGTGGTCAACTCTTCAAACGACGCAGTCAGTTGCTGCGACACCAACGGATGATTCATGGTCCGTCTCTACGGTTTGAGCGACAACTTCCTACTGAAGAGGAGCCACGGAAGGTGAGATCCAGTGAAGATAAGCCCGGGGAGACGAACACCACTGGTGATGCGATGACGGAGAGCCCGCCTATACCCACAGTTCAGAAGAGCCTGGATTTCCAGCCGGACCCCAGCGTTACGGTTTCGAGTCCTGACAACATCGAACATTTTCTGGTGGAGCCCATAAATGTTCCTAACGATCTCTTACAGGACAACCATCCAATCAGTGACATCGATCGGCGCCATTGGTCCATGACACGGTACTGTTTCCACCCTCAAGATATCTACAATTTCCCACTGACCAACCGCACCTGTCTACGCAGCTACGTGGAAGCCATCTTCAATGATCAAACTACGGCCTTTACATTGAATGTCGCTTTCAGGTACATCTTACGTCACAAAAAGACGGACCAGTTACAGTATTATTATCCCAGTGCCAACAACCATGTGTTTGACCAGCCGGTCACCATCATTAACCGGGGGTCACTAGAGACGATGCTGGAGATACTGGACACCGTGGAACCTTTGAGATGGGCGCATTGTCAATGCCCCAACATTCAATGGGTGGTAGAGAGGGTAACCAATGTCACGTTTTTCCTGACCAAGCTGACCGATCACCCCCATCGGTTGAATGCGTCACCCGTGCACTGATGAATATCATGCCGTACACACACACTCTATGTCTACATGCTGCTCGCTGACTTGAGCTCAGTAAACCCTTGTACCTAATGTGACAATGTGTTAAATAATAAAACATGGTGTTTGATATTTCAATTTGTTTTGCTGTGAACATACTAAACATACCCAGGGCAGCTCCACAGCCTGGGTATGATGTAACATTGGGGTAATAAACTATATAAACATTGCTGAACTTGTTGTTATTCACGACAACCGCTATCCGATTGTATAATACTCCGCGC
>JAVTVY010047294.1:0-22393 GCA_036873755.1 Hanleya hanleyi | reverse complement strand
ACTGGTTTCCGTACAGATTGAAGGAACAACCAGTCTATATAATACATCACGACTGCATCAGAGATGTAGATGATTGTGCGTTCATGCGAGAATGATTTTCTCAGACGCCATTTTCGCTGTCAACTACGCAAGCTGATTTGCATGAACAATTTCGGTTTCACTTTGTTTTGATTCGCAAATGATGCCGTGATTTGCTGTAGCTATATTTATTATATATGTGAACATATATGCCAGTGTCCTAGTTGAAAGACCACGATCACCAAAGGTCAACAAAACAGTGATAACGAAGAACAACAGCAACAATCCCCACCGTCACATTCTACCCTACCAGATGTCGTTCACATGATTTGTTTCTTGGAGCTGATTATTATTATTTTACTTGGAGTCTGTCTTTTCGACTCGGAATCGCTGTCTCAGTTTTGCATGTTTCTCAACTTCAACAAACTGGTGCTGATCGATGTCTACTAGGTACCCAGTGGACTCGAAGAACGACGGCAACACACCGTACCGTATAAATTAATGAAAGTGAAGTCGAGCGTGACAATCACAGTTGCACATGCACACACCGTTCGACAGAGAACTATTGCCAGTAGTAGAATTTATAAAGTAACTGAAAAGATTGACGGTAGATGTACCATACACAATACATTCATACATTGGGATTGATTAGATGATTACAAAATTAGAGTATTTGCAAATAATGATTGTGAGCTTTTATTCGCGAAATTATTCATGCTATTGTTTCTACTTTGTTGTATATTGGATTGTCATTTTGAAATTAACGTTCCCTATAAAAGAATCTACCTAAATACATGCGTCTGTTTTATTTTGTTCTCGGAGCTTTCGGTCGTTCACAAACTATAATCAGAATTACGAGAGAAAAAGAAAGAATACCCACTCATAGTACTGTGATTATTATATTTTAGTAATTAGAGATATAACTATGTTGAAATGTTGGTTCTCGTATATTATTAGAAATGAGGCAGCACATCAACTATTGCTGAAGATCACCAAACGGCTCTTGTTCCGGGGCTTAGGCATATTGGATTTGTAAACAAGGTTTTACAAGAGCTAGGTTTCCAACTCAAATTGTTTTGGGTCACAGTACAGTGCCGAATAAATTGGAACTCTTCTGTGTGGGGAGAATAATGCAGCCCATACGCAGAGGTTTTGGGCCACAAACCACTAAATAATAGCCTTAATATTTAGTAAATTGGCAGAGCACATCTTGAGAAAACCATATTCACCACCACAAATGACCCACCACACCAGGTAGCCTGGCCTCTCCGCTCAAACATATGGAAAATTCAGCATAAATTCCCCACCATTTTTTTTCGAGATAAGACCCACAGAAATAGGGTCATCCAGCCCGAAACCATTACGGCAAATGTCGGAGGTGGTCAATCAAACTAGCCCAGATTTTTTTCCGATTAAAATATGAAAAGAATATTTTTGAGAGTCAAATATTATAGAAACATTTTAAAATACGTCACAGACCATTTCTCACCCAATCAAGTATAATGGCCAATGTTCACCGGAAGTCAAGTCCTGATAGCACCAAACTTCAATGGACGTTTGTGACCTTTGCTCACTGGAAATTCAATCATTGGAACTCTCGGGGTTTTGCCGAAAGAATTGGAACTTTCGGGTCGGTAATGCTATTCATCGGGTGAAAGAGCCGCGGATGTATGAACTGGAAGATCTTCAAGGGGAGCATTTACAAGAGACGTTTACGTGCAAGAATTGCAGCCCGTGACGAAAACAATGCTAGACTACTACACTGTGGAACGCATCCTAAAAGCCGAGCAACTCCGAGGCAAGATGGTGCACTTTGTGAAATTGCAAGGCTGTCCCAGTTTGTTCAACTCCTAGGCCGCGGCCCACCAGATGAAACGGTTATAAAACCAGGAACCACTGCCGTTATCGTTCATTCCATGCTCGAACATGAACACTGCACTATGGACAAAGTGTCTCTGAACACAGCATCTCCAAAAACACGCAAAGCACAAGTGGGCTTCGTAGTGACATTGCTAACCCTGCTGGGCATTTTGTACAGAGGTGTGTTTTACGACGTGGCGTACCTCAGCACTCTACTCATCCCACCTAGGATACCAGCCGGGAGTGCCAGTCAAACGAGGCTAACAGACCTCCTTTATGACAGTCAAACTTCACCCAGTGACCACCACCACACCACCTATACAGCCCAAGTCAACATTGAGACTCACACCAAATATTGCAGCGAACTCTATATATTCGACCACCCGCAGTGTACACCCGAACTTGTCGACAACCAGACACTTGGAACCAGACACTGGTTGTCGTCGATGATCTCATGGCAGAGATGGATGCTTGAGTCACCCAGCTCTTTACCAACGGCAGTCATCATTGGCTCGGAACATCGGAACATCAGTTTGAATGCCCACTACTTGGTGGTGTTTAAAAACCCGAGGGACAACACTCAACTGCGGAACCTGGCGAGACAGATGTACCCCGGACGCACTAAGTTTGCATTGGAAGTCATTAACGATGTGACAACCCCTCAATACGGGTATATGTTTTTCGACCTGAGGCAAGGCATCCCCGTCCACCTCCGACTACGGACCGGTATCTTTCCCTGAGAGACCCACCACATGTACATGCAAAAATAGTGTAAACACACTGACAGTGGCTCCTCCAACTGGGGGTATGTATGTGATGAAGGGGATAATAAAAAAATTCAAAACACACCATTCTTGTTCATGTTGTCTCTGTAGTCAAGTGATAAAAATGGTAGGGTTGAGGGTTCCAGCGTTAGTTGAGCAGGATGTCTGCTCGAGTACGGAAACATGCTCCGACGCTCCGGATACTGAAGACGGCCACACCCGACTTGGTCCGGACCATTGTACGTGGCGCAGACCGCACCCTCATGTGCTATCTGTGTGATATCGGACTCAATATCTTAAAAGGGAACGTGACACTGATTCCGATTCAGGAGGCGAATTTAATCCGCATGAGACAGGCCTCCAGACCTTGGTCCAGAAGCGAGTCACTCAAACACAAAAAAAAAGAACTTACAGAACAGCGGGCTTCAGATCCTACAATCGCCGTAACCCATCCCACCTACGGTGAAGACGATGAACACACTCGACCAAGAGATGCAACAGATTCTACAAGGACTCGAGTTAAGCGACAGTGAGAAAATACTGCAGTACAATCACATGCTTCAACGGTACATCGTGTTCATGGGACAATACAAAACCCCTGGACCAAGCCCAGCGTCAGTCGCACAATCAGCACAACGTGTACAACCAGCACCGCTTGTCCCACAGCCGTCATTACCAGGTGTAACATCCTCCACCCCGCAATGAGTGGCAGAGGAAGTTATGAAGAGTCTACTCGCGTCGTTCCAGAGGAGTGGTGGGTTATTGTTGGAACGGTTGAAAGACAATCCGAATATATCCTAGAAAGAGAAAGGCGAAATTCTGGTTCAGAACCAAGTGGTGCCCGGCACCCATATGGCTTCGCCTGATCTTCGAAAGAGTGAATACAATTTCCAGAATTTCGCTCCTTTTATAGCCACCGTCATGATCTATAAATAATGATGATATAATGATCTATAAATAGAACTGACGTAATGATCTATAAATAGAACGGGTTTTTGCATGGCCCAGTGTAGAGCGATGACGTCAAGCTTTGGCACCGTGCCAAAGCTGACCTGGAAATGTCCCCCGCACCGTAAGTGACATTTGACCCGGAAGTCACGTGACTGGAAGTGACGTCGTCCCCCTCACGCTATCCCTCATTTTTGTTAATGAATTTATCCTTTATATACTACTATCAGTATTGCGAATCTTCAATGTTCACCGTCGACCGGTTTGCCCAATGCCATCTGGACGAGCAGCCTGTAATTGTAATACCAAACCTTTCTCAAAATCGAGGTTGATCCCGGCAGTGCGAAAATGTCATACAGCAGATCGTGTAGATCAGTATCTGATGGGCCATGAAGACAGTGGTCTAACCTAAACCTAGACTCGCCCAGTGAGCCTTGCGGGATTCAGCCTTTTGTGTTTCCAGTTCACTGGGGGTCAACCTCTTTCCCCACCTGAATGTTTGCCTCCTGGTCGCTGGCACCAGAGAGACAGCCTAGCTCCAGGATATTCAATGCTCTACGCTGGATGTTGGTTTCTCTCTCACTGACAGGTAGAGGCACAGAGACTTTTACAATAGAGGCAAGTGAATCCGAAGTTGCATTGTCATTATTATCAGCTCCATAGTAGCTGGTTGAATGGTCATTTTGGGGAACCACATCGCCGTGAACCTCGGAGCTCCTCCTACTTAGGTCAAGGTAATAGAGACCTTGATCGTTCTGTTGCCGGAGTGACTGATTCGGTCTCGGGAAACATAATTACTAATGGATGGTGTGACAAGGGATACAAGGGTGCATGAAGGGATACTTGCAGATGAAATGGCTGTGAAAGATAGATTTACAGGTTGCATCAGAAAACTGGCTGGAGCGTGATCAGAGCAGGTGTTAAGCTACCCCCTCACGGTCTCCGTACAAAAAACTGCATGGTCCGGTGTTTGTTCTTTTTGACAAAGCCTAGTCGAGAGGACTGTGTAGGTGGCGAGCATGGGTGTTGCTGATCGGACAAAGCTGGTGGCTTCCTGACTCCCGAGTGAAGGTTTACCCCACCACATTACCGACTTTATGTAGCGGTGATCGATCTTAAGTGCTAATGACAATGCATTGAATATTGCAGTTGACTCGATCTCAATCAGTGCAGCGGTTGTTTTGGGGTCAAAAAGAACGTCCTCCCAAGCTCTGCCTTGAACCATCCACCATCAGATGAGTGACACCACACCACGAAACGTAGCTAAATAATATATAGCCCTCAAGAGTATGAGGGCTATAGGTCGGCCCCAGTCACCTCCAGCGAGGGTTTTAGATAATTTTATTACGAATCGCCCACCTCTGAACCTGCCGTACATCTAATCTCTATCCCCTCCTGCGCACTATTTCAAAATCTTGCACACTATTGTGAAATAGTAACGAATATATCGCCGTCTGAATTTCCCAGACGACTTCCACTTTAAACGCGCCATGTTAACCGTATAGAGTGACGTCACCAACATGGCGCGCAGAGAGCTAGAAGTTTCCGACTGGAAAATTCAGACGGCGATATATTCGTTACTATTTCACAATAGTGTGCAAGATTTTGAAATAGTGCGCAGGAGGGGATAGAGTTTAGATGTACGGCAGGTTCAGAGGTGGGTGATTCGTAATAAAATTATCTAAAACCCTCGCTGGAGGTGACTGGGGCCGACGTATAGCCCTCATACTCTTGAGGGCTATATATTATTTAGCTACACGAAACCACGCTTGACCTCGATCATTGCCGCCTCCATATGAATATCAGCGTTGGGATTTGATGGGGATTATTCCCCGAGTCGTCTTGCGGTGTTTGCGTGCAGGCCCTTCACGGTAATTGTGGTTCCAGTCGTCTGATCTGAATGTACCTGTAGTGGCATTCCAAACCTACCGACAAAATTATTCACTGAGGCTTTAGCAACAGTAGCAGCCTCTTGGTCTGGCATAGGAACGACGTCTGTTCGTTCGTAAAACAGTCCTCAACAACCAATAGATATTTATTGCCACTGTTTGTAATTGTCAGCGCTCCTAAAATGTCCACAGTCACCCTCTCCATTGATTCTCCGACAAGATATTGTCCCACATGTGCTCGACCTAAATCATAAAGGAATCTTCCTTGAAGTACATTTATCACACCTGATACAGCTAGTATTCCCCGACATTGCGCTTCATGGCAGGCCAATAAATTGCCTGCTCAATTTGACTTAGCGTCTTTTCAACCCTGAAATGCCTGACAGAGGGAACGTCATGGTAGAAGCTGGAGACATCGTCTCGGAGTGCTTGAGGCGTTATCAGCTGGTGCAGTGTCTTTCCATTATCATCGATTTAAAGTCGATGTAACATGCCCCCAACTATTCAAACGTTTTTTCCTGCCGCCATAGCGTTTTGAAAGTACTGGTTAGATGTGAAATTGTGGATCGTTCAGGTCGACCCTTCCCTCCCTCACAGGCTAACAAAATTTGACCCACATCGATATCCTCTATCTGCTTTGACGTTACTTCACTGGGGGCCCAACCATACATGATTGCCATAGTCTGTTTGAGCCCATCATGTGCCTATTTCTGACTACTAGTTACTACCAAAGTGTGTCCTGTAGCAATTTTGTCAAGTCCAGAAGCAGATTTACGAACACAAGTATCTTCTTCTAATGCGTCATGCTGTTGTTTGTTGCATGGCCCGACGACAGTGCATCTGCATTTGTATGGCTACGTCCAGCCCTGAGTGTTACCTCAATCTATTATGTCCCTAATATTTCCAGCCGTCCGGCTGTCTGACTAGTGGGTTGCTTGAGGTTTTTCATCCAATCTCAACAGGATATTTGGTCCGTAAATATATGGTTTAAATTGTGTAAGTGCCACTACCACAGCAAGAATTTCTTTCCTGCATATTTAACACCCGACTATTATAGGCTATGACTCTTTCAGAGCCATTCTGCTCTGGAACACCACTGCCCCTCCTGCAAAATCGCTGGCATTGGTGCGCAAGATGAAGGGTAAGCCAGTACTGGAGGTGTTAATAAGGCCTCGTTAAGCTCCCTAAACTATTGTTCATACTCCGCATTCCATTTGAATTCAGCTCCTTTTTCGGTTAGCCTGTGAAGGGATCATGCCATTGCTGCGAAACCATTGACAAACCAACAGTAGTACTAACATAGTTCCAGGAGCTCATGACTTATCTCATGAGCTCATGACACAGCTTATCTGGGTCTGTTTGACACGTTTCTGCGATACCTCATGGCCTAGAAATTTTGTGTCCTTTCGATAGAGACTGTAATTAGAAGGTATCCATTTCAAATTTGCCCCTTTTAGTCGCTTGAGGACTCGCTCTAGCCTTTCTAACGCTTGCTGGAAAGTTTCACCAGGGATCAAAATATCATCCATATACAGCATGCACTTTTTCCAATGGAACCCTCTAAGTACATCCTCCATGAGTCTCTCGAACGTTGACACCGCATTCGCTAAGCCAACTGGCATGACCGTAAATTGACAAGAGGCCCAGTCTGGTTGTCAATGCGGTTTTCGACGGATCCTCTTCGGCTAGGGGATCTGCCAGAATTAAGAGTGCTATCAAGACAACTGTACCAGCGAGTATTAAAGAGAGAGTCCAGACAATCCTGTGTCCTCTGCAGAGTCCTTCCGAGTTAGATCATTCAACCTTCTAAAGTCCACACGGAAACGTGTACTTCCATTTTTCTTGGTGCAGAGAACTATTGGTAGGTCCAATGGCTAGTTGATGGCTTAATAATAGCTCGAATACTCATTTTCTCTTTCTCTACTTTCTCAATTGCCTGTTTACCCAGTGGTTGCCTTATAGTTATTGCATTTCCAGTATTTATAGTGTGCTGCACCCTGTCTGTACATCCCAGGTCATCTGATCATTTTGAAAATACAGATTGGTTCCTAATGACGAGTTCCTGCTAATTTTCCCTGCTGTTCTGGAGTTGATCTGCGGGCGTGGCATAAGGCCCTGAAGATGTTCTGGCGCATAGTCAGATTAGAGACACTCATTGTCGCTTGCCATTGCTGCAAACTGTATAACACCAGAGGGTTTTTTTTACATAAAATGATTGTGCCTAGTGTTTCTGGATAAAGAGTAACATCATCACCATTGTGAATGATAAGGGGTATCGCCAATTACAAGCGTCTGTTCCTTCATTCATAATTCAGCCTTCGTCCATTAAAGAGTATCCGTGTTCCGATGTTCGTGTATCAATTATACCATTCACCATTCTGAAGCCTTTCTCCTGATATAGTCCCATGGAAGTTTTTACTACCGCAGATGCGGCCAGACACTCAAACTTTGGAACACTTATAGGCACCCATGCAGCTGAGTGTCCAGATACTGGGGTAAATTCACACGAACCTGTGCCTATCCACCTATCCAACAATGAATAGGGGCTTCTTTAGTATGCAATCTCAACCGATTATAATCGATCCTTGAAAAATACTATAGTGAAAAATCTTTCCCCAGTATTCCTGGCACTATAATGTCACATATCACAACCACATGTCGATATGTTGTATTTCCCAGCTGTAATTCCATTTCAGCTTTACCATACAGTTTCAGTTTCTCACCATTAACTCCCTGGATATTATCCGACAATATCGTAATTTCTGGCCTAAATTCCACTGGTATACAGGTGAAAACTTCCGGAGACAGAAGTGTTATAGTCGACAGTTGGTCGACTTATAAGTCCACCGGTTTTTCCATTCCATAAATAAAGCAGGACACAAACAAACCATTTTCCCATTAGTTAACCTCTTACTGAGCTGAGCCAAACGAATTGTACATATCTGGTTATTTTCTATATTAGCCTCATCCCCATCACTCTCCATAACGCGATTTTCCACTGCTGTTCGATTCAGGCCTCTCTCCTTCCGTCCTCCTCCGGCCTACAAGTAAGACGGGCTCCCGTTTCCCTGCAAAACTGGCATGGCCACATGACTTTCAGCTAACTGCCTCTGTCTTTGTGGACAAACTCAGCAGTAGCGATCAGCCGCCCCACAAATGTAGCAGTTTCCTTCCCCCGCTTATAATTGGATTTACTGTTATCGCGGTGAATGGTACCTTTATAGCTTGAGGCATTCGGCCCACTTTCATTTCCAATTTATCCAAGCAAAGACTTCCTGCAAATCTTCTGAGCCAGCCGTACCTACATTTGATCTCTCCTTGTTGAGACATTTCGTCTGACCGTTGAAATTTTCTTCTTTTTTTTGTCACACACTAGAGTGTCATAACTAAAATTCAATAACGTTTACTGCATCTGTAACAGTTCTGCAACGTTTGTCAAAACATCGACATTTCTGAACTCATACGCTCTTATATAACTGGATGAGGGACAGGGCCTCTTGTGCACGAACTCTCAAATGAGGGTATGTCTTTTGCGCCATCTGACGTAAATCATCACCTAAGGCAGCCACCGATTCATATACTTGACGAATCCTTCTCCCTAGTTTTGTGAGCCATTTATTTTGTTGACGAATGCTCCCAAAATGTTCTTCTAGTTTTATAGGCAGCACAGAAAACGAACGTTTCTGATCCTCGGTAAGCCCAATATAAAAAGTCCTAGTGGATCCTCTAAGGCTAGCTGCTAGGACAAAAGCTTCTCACCGGGTGGCCATAGACCTAGTTCAGAGCAGTCCATAAAGTGGAAGTTTTCCGTCATACGAGTCGGGTTTCATTTTTATTGTGCTACCTCGCCCTTCACCTGAAGAATAATCACCATGGTCGTAATCTGTGTGTATTCATTTCACGTTAGAAATCAGACCTTCGTTTTCTGTATCTCGCCATATTTGATCTTTCGGTAATGCCCTCATCAGATGTATCACCTCTACCGGCCCCCTCAGAGGCAATATAATCTTAATATTCCTCCTTCCCTGAACTATTATCTTGATTTTCACTCTGTGGCACTAAGTCTCCTTTTGGTTGTAATACTATTTCTGGATTAGAATTGTCTTCCATTGTCGACTCTCAGAATTAACTATATACCGTACCTAGCATACAATTCCAGTGAATTCCAGAAAATTTATTTGTAAACAGTGTTACGGAAACCACCACACTTACAGCATTGGCAGTTCGAATCCAGGAACAAGCGAAGAAAAGCTTATAATTTCTGAATATCGAAGACTTTAGCCCAGGTAACCCATCCATTGTGGCCCATTGCAGGATATGAGAAGGTTGCAACGAAAAAAAACAACATTAAAGCGAAGATCCTACCCGTTGTTTACATCTTGCAGAGAAACAGGGCAAAATGTAACCAACATGAAGTCAGTCCAACCTGTTCAGTGTCACAAAGACCCCGAAAGAAGAACAGGCTTCCTGTCACTGTGTACCACCACCGATACCATGTAAGAGCACCCTTTTGTGTCACCCAAAGGAAACTGTTGTGAGGTACTGTGTAGAAGCCGGCTGCAATCCACTGAGTGGAAATTTAAGGTCATTGACAAAGCATGAACCACCAACGTTCGTCGACATTAAAGCTCACGTGGAATTGGGCCGTCATATTATTTATGTGCCGGAGGCAATCACTTTAGGACTGTGCTTCGCTTTACACCATGAATGAAGTAACAGACTGGGAATTTGCCTGCCACCTAGGTGAGTTTTTGGTGTTAACTAACAGGTTGTGAAATATCGATTCTTGACCACCATATAAATGCATAAAAGATATGTAAGATGTCGATTCTTGACCACCATATAAATGCATAAATTTCGACTTTTCATTTAACAATTTTATATAAATCTGTGTGCATGCAACCTTGATATTGTGGTGTGTTTTGACAAAACTATTTCCGAAATACTATTCCATGACCCTTTAGGTCGGTTATTGCAAGCACAACTATTTGTGAGAATCAGTTATGTAAGTTCAAATTTACTGGATAACATAGAAACCGCTTATGTAAGTGTAATGAGTTAACCTTGGTTTTGACGACTGAATTTATGTAATGCGACAGTTTTGTGATTTGCTAGTCATAATTGTACCGAATTTGTAAGGACATTTATGTCGGGTTAACTTGACATTGTAACGTATAGCATTGTATATAACGGAATGAACGGCACATACAGTCAGGCTAATAACACCAGGTCTCCCTGAAGGCTAGTAACACCAGGTCTCCCTGATGGCTAAAATCCATCAGGTCTCACAGAGGCTCATGTCTCCGATAATAGTTATTGCTATCTCCAGTTCCGAATATGACTGTTTACAGAATGGTCTGATGTTGATGAAGTTGTGCTAGTCTGCCTGCCAAATGATGCCGGTCATTCCTAAGTTAGGTGGAATGAATTTACAATAAATCGGCTTAGTATTCAACAGACGTTTTCGTTGTATCCTCTCTCATTTAAAGAGGTTGTCAAGACTTCGAGAAATCTCAGAAGCCGGACCTTGGAAGCTATTATTGTATAGGTTTTATGAAGACCATCCCTGTGTCTGAGACGACTACGCGTTACAACATCTTAAAGATCACGCGCACAAGCCCTGTCGTCTTAAAGACCGCAAATTTCATAATGGCTTCGTTGCCAGGATAAAGACTGCAGCTTTCATAATGGCGAGCGTTGCTTTCGGGTAAAGACAATTGTCTTTTGGATACAACTACAAGATCATGAAACAACAGATTCAGACGATCGACCGAGGACACTGAGAGTACTAATTTTTGGACAAAATGGCTGAGCCAGAAAAACTGCAGGAGCTCCAGACCATTGCTCAAGGCGTCACAAAACTTTGGACAATCTTCGAACTGATAGTCAGGCCAAGGACAATTGTCAATTACAAAGAGACCAGGTAAAGGGCCTTCCTTCCTTTTTGCACCTGCTGAGGTATAGCAGACGGTAATTAAGTCACCCAGATGGGGACGGTGACTGACGAAAACATTTGGTGCCCTTGTTTGTTGGTCATTCTGAAATGTGTGACCCTTTTCAACGCCTCCTTGAGCTGCCTTGTAATTCTGACTGAATGGAATTCCAAACTGATGTCCACAACTGCCATGAGTGATGTCCATCTTAGTGATAAAATTTCGACCCAAACACTGTTCCTTCCTATAACAGCGACATGTTTCTCCTCTTCCTTGGTGACGTGACAGCGTGTGCCAGAAACCTCTGGAACGAGTTCATTCCGTGGAAACAATATCTACAGGTACAGTTTGATTCGTTTTACTTAACAGAGCCTTGTAAATGGCTATAGTGATTGAAAACATAACTGTGTTGTGATATATTTTCTGCCTGGACTTGCTTGAACTTTCTGCCTGACGTTGTGAAGTTCCCACTGATTGACAATAGTGCGTGTGATGAACAGTGTATAATTTACAGGACTGGGTCATGCCCTAACGAACTCAAAGACATTGTACTCTTATAACTTTCTTGGAACATTTTGGACTGGATCCCCAAACAGGTTGGTAACATGTATTGAACAATCATGTTATATGTGCTATGGTAATACCTTATATGAACTGTTGACATCTTTCGTATATTGTGCACGTTTTGTTAATTATTGATAATGCTGCATGCCCAGTGAAGTTGATAAATCAATGATAAAACTGATAGATTGAATGAACCTTTGTGACTGATAAATTTAGTGATTTGCAGATTGATAAATTTAGCCTTTGAAGTTTGTACGAGAATCTTGTAATGTGGATCCACAATGATTTTTTTGTTAGGATATTTATCGCAGTCAGTTTCCATAATAGCTAGTGTAGCTAGTGAGCTAAACACTTAACGCAATTTGAGCTAAATGAAACTAAGATTATCGCGTATACACTGAGTACATGTACGTACTAGTGTTTGTAGCATATGAATGCTTGGAATAGGCTATGAAAGCTGATATGCCCCCACAATTCCTGATTAGGCCATAGAAGCCTGGATATTTGGTTATTTGTTTTTTGTATTGTTGTTTGGATCGCCAGATATAAGTCTAAGATGTTGGATGACAAATTGGTTTCAATTAACACGTATTGACAACTTCGTTAAGTGTAATACATATTGTGTCCATGTCAACCATAAGCTTCTAGCTTTCATAATGATTTCTCTTGCACTGAATTGGTAGGATTTTTCTTGCACTGAACTGGTATATTAATTCTGTTTCGAAATAATTTGCTTCTGTTTGTTCTGATTGACATTATCTTGCATGTAGGTTGGAGTTTTGACATTTTGATACAGATAAATGTTATTTGTTTTGATTTTCATGAACATGTAATGTGTTGATAAACTATTTTGGATTTGAAGCTAGTGGATGAATTTTTCAGCAATTGTTTTGCTATTGTGTTATGTTTTGACATGTCCGCACTTGTCAGTGACTGGCACGTGTCTCACATACCTAGAGTACTTTCATTGAGAAATGATAGTAAATGTGGCCTTATGACCTTACGCAATGAATATGGACTATGGTAATTGAATAAATTGTTTCCGGTATTCGACCGATATTTCTGATAACGACCTTGGCTATTCATAATGGACTATTCTTTCACGTTTTGCTATTATTCTTCCTGCCTTACGCATTTTGTGTTTATACTTTGAGATGAATGAACGATCTTCGTTCGTATCTTTCATCTTCCATTGTTGGATGATATGTGAAATATCGATTCTTGACCACCATATAAATGCATAAAAGATATGTAAGATGTCGATTCTTGACCACCATATAAATGCATAAATTTCGATTTTTCATTTAACTTTAACTGTGTGCATGCAACTTTGATATTGTGATGTGTTTTGACAAAACTATTTCCGAAATACTATTCCATGACCCTTTAGGTCGGTTATTGCAAACACAACTATTTGTGAGAATCAGTTATGTAAGTTCAAATTTACAGGATAACATAGAAACCGCTTATGTAAGTGTAATGAGTTAACCTTGGTTTTGACGACTGAATTTATGTAATGCGACAGTTTTGTGATTTGCTAGTCATAATTGTACCGAATTTGTAAGGACATTTATGTCGGGTTAACTTGACATTGTAACGTATAGCATTGTATATAACGGAATGAACGGCAAATACAGTCAGGCTAATAACACCAGGTCTCCCTGAAGGCTAGTAACACCAGGTCTCCCTAATGGCTAAAATCCATCAGGTCTCACAGAGGCTCATGTCTCCGATAATAGTTATTGCTATCTCCAGTTCCGAATATGACTGTTTACAGAATGGTCTGATGTTGATGAGGTTGTGCTAGTCTGCCTGCCAAATGATGCCGGTCATTCCTAAGTTAGGTGGAATGAATTTACAATAAATCGGCTTAGTATTCAACAGACGTTTTCGTTGTATCCTCTCTCATTTAAAGAGGTTGCCAAGACTTCGAGAAATCTCAGAAGCCGGACCTTGGAAACTATTATTGTATAGGTTTTATGAAGACCATCCCTGTGTCTGAGACGACTACGCGTTACAACATCTTAAAGATCACGCGCACAAGCCCTGTCGTCTTAAAGACCTCAAATTTCATAAGGTGTAAATGGGACTGTATTCAATTTATGCTGTAGTGCCGCTGTTCGAATAGCATACAGTACTAACATAATGCTTTTCTTTAGATATTGGAGGCAAGGAAACAGAAAAACAAGAAAGTTAACCACCAGTGAGGATATCATGTTGATGCTTGTAGATGTCCGTTTTACTACTGTGTGGTAAAATCAGAGGGGTGCCAGTTGTGCCATTGTATCATTACATTGCTGTTGCCAGCAGTGTTGCCGTTCAAAGCTGTTTGACAATAGTAGTTTGCTATTATTCACGACCAGACGTGGTTATTTATTTTCTCACGCTATATCTATTATCCATTCGGCGACTTTGAAAATGTTATGCACCTAGGTTCATACGAAACATGACCATGCATATGTCCCTAATAACATTACAGTTATTTGATGAAACATTGCTATTCCCTCTGTAACCGTTATAAGAAAATGTCGTTAAAATGTGGTGGGCCCTTATAACATATGATATCACTAGTTTCTTATTCTTTTATAATACCTGAAGATACTATAGTTTCCGCAAGCCATAGCGGAATATTTTTTATGGGTGATTTTGACGTAGAAATCCTTATAAATCTCTCTAGATAATAGATCTAAAGTTTAACATTACAATGTGCTTGATTATTCAGAACTTAATGGAATACATCAACAGAATACATTCTATTGCCGCCTTTATATCAGAGCACTACGTCCCCTGGCTTGTTTTGCTCAAGCCTGGGCTTCGGGCCATTTCAACAACGCGCCAAAAGCTTGACCATGATCGGGGTATGTTTTAACTATAAGCTAATAGCAATGCATATACTATAAGGGATTGCGACTAAAGTGTACAAGATACGGGGATTCGTCGAGTTTTATGTCTCCGACATAATCATGAGTGGCCACATAGTTTAGGACTATATGACCAATTTATGCGCAGGTCGCAATAGTTTGTGAGAGCCTGAGGTTGACATGAAACTCGAATGCTCACATGCGATTTCTATTATAATCATCATTTGCTTTGCGACTTATCGAGAAATCATCAGATGCATCATGTTAGTCGGACACGATCGACACGTCGGGCACGGTAGTTTTTCGTAGAAGGGCTTTTAAACTTCGCCTGTCCAAACTCATCTTAGTTTATTTTACTCCAAAGACAGAAATGCTCGAGGAGAAATACAAAACAGACTTGCTGGTTGGAAGGTCTAAAGGTCTCAGGAAACTGGTCCTGTCTGGTGAGGCATTAGTACTGCCTGATGGTTCCGGGCCTACTCGCTCTTGCCTGATGAAGAATTAGTATTGGCTTGTGGTTCCGGGTCTTTTTCGTTCGACCTGATGAGGAATTATTACCGCCTGGTGGTTCCGGGCCTACTCGGTCCTGCTTGGTGAGGAATTAGTACTGCCTGGTGGTTCCGGACTTACTCGATCCTGCCTTGTGGGGAATAGGTACTCCCTTCTCAGTACTAACTCCTCCACCAGCCAGAGAACCTGCACACATGGACAGAAGGAGTCATGGATGGGCGGACTGTGTCAAACATGAATGGACAGACATACCGACCTTTCATGCCGTCTCTTTTAATGATTAACAACATACCAACTTCCTTATGGAGGACCGCTAACTACTAGATCTTGGATCTGACGATAACTTCTCTTCGTATTCTCTGAATCGCAACCCTTGCTTTAGAACATCGACCCCTGGTGACAGAGTGTAGAAAGGGTGACGTCATAATGTAGGTTATACTTTGATTAGTGGATATATCAAAGATTTAGTCATACATCATGTGTGATATATTTTTACCTCAAATTATTACTGGTCCCCAGTTGTGACAACATGCTCGCTACCACTATTTTGAGTGACAGTCGCCTGCTTGACATTTGTGGAGAATTTTACAGTAACGCCTTATGCTTATCTTAACGCCTATCTTAACGCCTTAACGCCCTATCTTAACGCTTCAACGCCCGTCTCAACGCCTTGACGCCATGATGCAGACAGATGAGAGACAAAATGATCAACACGTTCACAAGTTTTCATATAGTTTATTCTCCCTAGTGTTACATATCCAAGCTGGGGAAGCTGCGTTTGGTACCGTATGTTTACAAGTAAGCTCTTGCCCAAACAGAAGCTGTCATTTGGTGCTGCATCTGTCATATTCGTTCTGGCCCGTTAGATGTATTCTCGGCTGCTCTTGTGCAATCAGACGCCGCCATTTGGTGTTGCATCAACCTTTGGTCATGTTCGCTCTGATCCGTTTGTTTTAATCGTCGTCGAGCAGGCCAGGTTACGGTAATGGCAACATGTCTTAGAGCAGCTGTTTGCGCATTTTCACCGCATTTTGCAGGGGCTCGGTGGTAGATAGCCCCATATCCACTTCCAAGTGACGCTTGATCTTCATGATGGACCTGTGCGTGGGATCGCCTTTCATTCCAAGGTCTGCTGTGGAATTAGTACTATACCTGGTGGTTCCTATGGGCTATAGGGTACAGGATGTACCACAGGGCGCGTGCGCATGCGCGCGATGACGTCACTTCCATCAAGGGTCAGGGGTCAATGGTCCAACATGTGCGTGTGATTGGACAGTTGACAATGCGTTAAGGCGTCCCAATAGGCCGTTAAAGCCTTAAGCTAGGGCGTTAAAGCCTTAAGCTAGGGCGTTAAGGCGGTATGGCACTGAGGCAGTAAGATAGGGTGTTAAGGCGTAACGATAGGGCGTTGAGGTGTTAAGATAGGGTGTTAAGGTGTGACGACGGGCGTTGACGGGCGTCAGTAAGATAGGGTGTTAAGGCGTAACGATAGGGCGTTGAGGTGTTAAGATAGGGTGTTAAGGTGTGACGACGGGCGTTGACGGGCGTCACTGCATTTCGATGAATTAGTGTCCATTCCATGGAATATCTAAACCGATCAGAGCTTCTGAGCTATTTCACCAGGGCGTTGAAGCGTTACATCAGGCGTTGGCGGGTGTTACTGCCATAAAAGCAAGCATATCTCAAAAACGTGTGCAGTAGACGTTCAACCGTCAACATGGCTTATACTTGCTCTGAGTGCGAACGCACATTCACCAGACATTACGATATGATATGACACCAGAAGAATATATATGAGAATGAAGACACCAAGGCACAAGAAACCGATGCAGATGTTGAGAGTCCGCCAACTGATACCGAACAGACACTGCTGAAAGTCTATCTAGTGATATGGAGAGCTTGATCTCAGATAGTCAACCCATGTCTCAGGGAAGCCTGAGTGCGGAAGAACCTACCTTTTGGGATTGTATTTTGTCAGCAGCTGCGATGATCGAGGACGTCGGACAGGATAAATTACAACAGGCGTACATCCAAATTCCCCCCAGCATCAGGGAAACAGCCATGGCGATCTATGGACAGTATAGCCTGCTACCACTTGAAATGAAGGCGACCCCGCGCACACGTCCATCACCAACACCAAGCGTCACTTGAAAGAGGATATGGAGCTATCACCCGTCGAGGCCCTGCGAAATGCACAAACAGCTGTTCCAGGATATATTGCTGTTACAGTATCCTGGCTTGCCCGATGAAGATTAGAACAAACGGATCAAGGCGAGCATGGCTGATGCTTGACGTAACACCAAATGGCGGCTTCTGATTGGGCAAGAGCAGCCGAGAATATATCTAACGAATATGACAGATGCAGCACCAAATGACGGCTTCTAATTGAACAAGAACATACTTGAATTGTAAGCACCCCCCCCCCGCTAGGATATGATGTAACACTGGGGTGATTAAACTACATGAAAACTTGTTAACGTGTTGATCTTTCTTTTTCTCATCTGTCTGCATCATGGCGTCAAGCGTTGGGACAGGCGCTAAGGCGTTATAATAGGGCGTTAAGGAGTTGAGATAGGCGTTAAGGCGTTACTGTAAAACTTCCCACAAAGGTCATAGGGCAAATATACCAGGTTTCTGCTTTCTCTACTACTAAGGGGTAACTGGGCTTTAAATATGCTTTCTCTACTACTGAGGACGCCACATTAGTCTACCCCACACGGTACAATATAGCGGTCCATTGGGAGAAAGAATGCTTTTGATGCGTTGGATCCGCGCATTCGCTTTCTCTAAAGTGGGTTTCTGTTAGTGGATCTTAGTGATGTTATTGTTCCAGTACCGAGGCCTATGTAATATGTTTCATTGGAACATTATTCCACTGAACATGGGTCCGTGTAACACTTGACAATTCAGCTTTCCATCTTGCAGAATTGAAAGTAGAAAGATGGAAAGCTCTACATCGCTCCCGTATTCGAGCTTTCCATCTCGCAAAATTGAAAGTAGAAAGATGGAAAGCTCTACATCGCTTCTGTGTTCGAGCTTTCCGTCTCGCAAAGTTGAAAGCTGAAAGATGGAAAGCTCTACATCGCTCCCGTGTTCGAGCTTTCCATCTCGCAAAAGTGAAAGTAGAAAGATGGAAAGCTCAGCATCGCTCCCGTATTCCAGCTTTCCAAAATGAGTTTATGTCATATAGAAATACGAGAGTGATACTTTATTAAAATTGATCTGTTTTCTCCAAACTTACAACATTTGCATTTACGACAAATGTGTGCGTGTAAACTTGCACAGTTCAATTTTCGATTTTTTGGTTTTGGATTCGCAAAATCAAAAATTGAAATTTGACCGTCAATTTTCAATTTTTGTTTTTCGTTTTCGGTTTCTCAAAAACAAAAATTGAAATTTGACATTCAATTTTCGTTTTACTTCGCCCAAATATGAAAATCAAATATTGAAAATCGACTTCGTTTTTCGTTTTTTTTATTTTAACTCTGACGCGTCAATGTTAACTGCGCACGCGCAAGTCTAATGATGTCACTCTCGGTCCGCGGAGTAGTATGGAAAGCGCAAATCGGGTTGTATAGCCAGGTTTGGAGCATAATATGGAGTGAGTGAGTGAGTGAGTGAGTGAAAAGAATTTAACGTTGCTTTCAACAATATTTCAGCTATATCACGACGAACCAACTAAGCACCACCCAGCCCAGTTGTGCTCCTGCTACTTCAAAGAAGAAGCCTTCGAAGCAGCATGGAACCAGACACCCTCCATCCACCCTATAAAACACTGAGGACAGCGCACAAGACACAGACAGAACGCTTACATGGTGCAATAAAGACAAGTGATATTACGGTGCTAGACATCACAATATCAAGTTCCTGTTGCTTCTCAGCAAAGCATAATATGGAAAACCAGTAGGGGGAAAGATATGGGAGTTTCACAACATTATATATCCCCGGAACCAGGCATTCGAGCTAGATTATAATAGACCAACTGCGCATTTGCAGAATCGAGTACGCATTCGTGCAGCAGATGTGAAGCATTATATGGAGAACAACGAGGTTGATACACATAGGAGTTTCATTAAAGTAGGGTAGTATAATAAATAGGTGGGACCCTAATCATAACCCCCGAAGGAACTTCCCGCGTCGATACGTTGAAGCGTTTGACACCCGCACTTCATGCGTTGAATAGGAGTTATCTAGGTTTGAGGAAGGGTTGATCGGATTGTGAAATTTCAACCCTGAGCCGCGTAGCCATATGCCATATACGGATTTCGCGGCCCATCACCGCGATGCTTACTCTTATTGGTATTACATCTTTGTTGGTATCTTTATAAGTACTATATTTTAAATCAATAACAAATAGCGGTTGTGTTCATGAATGCCGTTCGCTTTTATAGTACTCTAAACATCTAATTTTAGAAATGAGAAAATCTCAATGCCAATAACCAATGAGAACAGCGGGATGCCGCCTGTCCAGACCGGTTTTGTCCATCTTCACAAGTCCAGGTAAATCGTGAATGGTTTACCTGGACATTTTTGATGATTCGAGTGAGTTCTTGGGTCGTTGCCTGGAGTCGTTGCCTCAATCTCGAACATTTCATCCCCCGAGATTATTTTGAATTAGCATGTCGGTATCCCAAGCCGGTGGTTTTTGCTTTGACTCTCGATGTCGATTTCAGCCTGACATCAAAGTTATGCCAGCGATGTCAGATACCCCTTGATCTATTTTTATCCAGAACTACCGTGGGCAACTAACCAAGGCAGTGTACAAACACCCTAACAAATCGATCGATACATACACTGGCTCCCGAGGATGGCCTGGTGGGTCACATGCCTTTTACGCTCCACACCTCTTATACGACACGATTTGCGTTTTCTATTCTACTCGTCGTACCGGAAGTTACATCATAACCCTTCCGCGTGCTAACTTAACATTGATACGTCAAAGTTAAAATTAAAAAACGAAAAACGGACAAGTCGAGGCAATTTTCAATATTTGATTTTCACTTTTGGGCGAAGTAAAACGAAAAACGAAAATTGAAAATTGAATGTCAAATTTCAATTTTTGATTTTGAGAAACCGAAAACGAAAAACAAAAATTGAAAATTGACGGTCAAATTTCAATTTTTGATTTTGCGAAAAAAAAAACGAATTGAACTGTTTACTGGTTACACGCACACAAGTAGTATATAGCCCGCATCTAATGTAATATTCTCCCCGGATGTAGAGGTCATAGAGGTCAATTTGTGTGTTTTGACGTCACAATTGAGGAGGTGCGCATGCGTGATGAGGGGGCGTGGCCTGTGTGGTGGGAGGTGGGACAAGATGGCGGCCTGTTTGTGTGTCGTGTGGGAGGTGGGACAAGATGGCGGCTGGTTTTTTGTGTTGTGTGGGAGGTGGGACAAGATGGCGGCCTGTTTGTGTGTCGTGTGGGAGGTGGGACAAGATGGCGGCCTGTTTGTGTGTCGTGTGGGAGGTGGGACAAGATGGCGGCCTGTTTGTGTGTCGTGTGGGAGGTGGGACAAGATGGCGGCTGTGACGCTAAACCTAATAATTCTCTCTCTCTCTCTCACCAAAGGTCAATGAGTGCATAGTTCCGGCAGAAAAAAAAAAAAAATTCCGGCAAAAAAAAAAAAAAAAATGTATTCATGCGCGGTGATGCGGTTTGGCCGTGGTTTTGGCGGTGATTCGGTCTCGGGAAAAAGCTTCCGCGGAGAAAAAGTAGTCCCTAGATAAAATGGTCCGATTGGGTCGAGTGAGGTATCAAAGGGAAGCTTATGTGAAGGGGCATCTAATGGGCTGGGTGTGGGGTTGAACTATCGGCCTTCTGCATGCGCGGTGGCCGAAGGGTATGAAAATAGCCTTTTTGGAGCTAGGGGAGCCCCTAGTGGACCGATGGGTCGAGTGAGGTATCAATGTGAAGCATTCATGAAGGGGCATCTAATGGACTGGGTGTGGGGTTGAAATAGCGGCATTCTGCGCATGCGCGGTGGTCCAAGGGTATGCAAATAGCCGTGTTGAGCTAGGGGAGCTACTAATGGTCCAATGGGGTCGAGTGAGGTATCAAAGTGAAGCTTTGCGTGAAGGGGCATCTAAAGTGGGCTGGTGTGGGGCTGAACTATTTGGCCTTCTGCGCATGCGCGGTGGCCGAAGGGTATGAAAATAGCCGTGTTGAGCTAGGGAAGTCCCTGGGCGTGGTCCGATGGGGTCGAGTGAGGTATCAAAGTGAAGCTTATGTGAAGGGGCATCTAATGGGCTGGGTGTGGGGTTGAACTATCGGCCTTCTGCGCATGCGCGGTGGCCGAAGGGTATGAAAATAAAGGCGGGGCCGTGTTGGAGCTAGGGAAGTCCCTGGCGGTCCGATGGGGTCGAGTGAGGTATCAAAGTGAGGCCTATGTGAAGGGGCATCTGATGGGCTGGGTGTGGGGTTGAAATATCGGCATTCTGCGCATGCGTGGTGGCCGAAGGGTATGAAAATAGCCGTTTTGGAGCTAAGGGAGTCCCTTATGGTCCAATGGGGTCGAGTGAGGAATCCAAGTGAAGAATTCGTGAAGGGGCATCTCATGGGCTGGATGTGGGGTTGAAATATCGGCATTCTGCGCATGCGTGGTGGCCGAAGGGTATGAAAATAGACGTTTTGGAGCTAGGGGAGCCACTAATGGACCGATGGGGTCGAGTGAGATATCAAAGTGAAGCATTCGTGAAGGGGCATCTGATGGACTGGGTGTGGGGTTGAAATATCGGCATTCTGCGCATGCGCGGTGGCCCAAGGGGATGGAAATAGCGGTTTTGGAGCTAGGGGAGTCCCTAATGGGCCAATGGAGTCGTAGGAGGTATCAAAGTGAAGCATTCGTGAAGGGGCATCTGATGGATTGGGCGTGGGGTTGAAATATCGGCATTCTGCGCATGCGCGGTGACCCAAGGGTATGGAAATAGACGTTTTGGAGCTAGGGCAGCCCCTAATGGTCCAATGGGGCCGAGTGAGGTATCAAAGTGAAGCATTCGTGAAGGGGCATCTGATGGACTGGGTGTGGGGTTGACATATCGGCCTT
>JAVTVY010047293.1:0-22327 GCA_036873755.1 Hanleya hanleyi | reverse complement strand
AGTGATGTAATCATAGGCATATCAAGGGAAATAACTACATCAGTCAAAAGTGATTTGCAGAATGTGGAGAGCTAAAATAGAAGCGAATTTGTGAAATTTTAGCCTGCGAATCTAAGTAAATTTGCTGACTGGTCGGGAGATCGGTGCAAATTTAACATCAAATTGTCTCCGACTGAAATCTTTGTCCATATTCATCTGTTTCATATAATTAGAGCAAACTGCGGAACATAATGACCCTCCCTCCCGCCCGGACTTGCGAGCTTGTGGAGAGGAGGGGGGGGTTCGAGTTATTTTTAGTAATTATACCATTGTGATATCTAGCATTTCCCTTCTCAGCATCCTCTAACGGGACGAAATAAAAATTAACTGCAAAATTACGATCGCCATGGATTTAGAACATCATATCTCAGGTGGAATACACAAACTTTGATAAAAAACATCTATTTCGAGTCTATCGTCTAGGATTCCCCTAAAGGGCCTCATGTGTATGAAATTCACGAGTTGCTCAGCATTTTCATCGATACTGATTATTCCAATTAGATAATATTGCCAAACATTGATGATTGAATGAAATATGAATCAGCAAGCTCCGTATTTATGTCACATCTATAGGTAACAATGAACTATAGTTTAGTCCCATTACGTTCCAGGTTAAACAGGTTCAGTTCGCCCCTGAAAAACTGACCTTCTTGTGCTTTAACCTGGAACTACACACTGATGTTGTTGATTACCACTCCTCCTACTTCACGTGAAATGTACCAAACCACACTCCAATCCAATTGATTTTTGAGAACGCAAACTGTCTTCTGAGACGAGAACTTTTCAACCGTCTGAGCTGGTCACGTGGGTATCGTCGTTTGATTGTGTCCTGAAAAGAACACAGGCTCGCGACTGTCACAATTTTTTCAGAAATTAATCGACACTTACTAAGTTAGCGAAACACAATAAAGGTTAGTTATGATATTACCCAGTAATAACACAACTGAGCATTTAATGCGGGATATGCTTACCAAGAACATCCACCTTGGCGGAAGTGACGTCATTTAGTTCGTTTTAACCTAAAGGAAGGAAAATTTTGAAACTCGTGACACCACAGATAGGTCAATATCTGAAGAAGTACTGAGGGTAATATTATAGCCAAGCTCCAAAGAATAAATATTTTGCAGCTAATTCTGTAATCTTTGGAATCAGTGAAATTTGACATCTACACTATATAAGTCCTAATGCGCTAACACATCTTTCAGATAAAGTTAGGGAGTAATTTGAGCACAATTACCCATATATGTGTACCACGTCCTATAGGACAGTTAAGAAAGAAAGTGATGTAATCATAGGCATATCAAGGGAAATAACTACATCAGTCAAAAGTGATTTGCAGAACGTGGAGAGCTAAAATAGAAGTGAATTTGTGAAATTTTAGCCTGCGAATCTAAGTAAATTTGCTGACTGGTCGGGAGATCGGTGCAAATTTAACATGAAATTGTCTCCGACTGAAATCTTTGTCCATATTCATCTGTTTCATATAATTAGAGCAAACTGCGGAACATAATGACCCTCCCTCCCGCCCGGACTTGCGAGCTTGTAGAGAGGAGGGGGGGGGGTTCGAGTTATTTTTAGTAATTATACCATTGTGATATCTAGCATTTCCCTTCTCAGCATCCTCTAACGGGACGAAATAAAAATTAACTGCAAAATTACGATCGCCGTGGATTTAGAACATCATATCTCAGGTGGAATACACAAACTTTGATAAAAAACACCTATTTCGGGTCTATCGTCTAGGATTCCCCTAAAGGGTCTCATGTGTATGAAATTCACGAGTTGCTCAGCATTTTCATCGATACTGATTATTCCAATTAGATAATATTGCCAAACATTGATGATTGAATGAAATATGAATCAGCAAGCTCCGTCTTTATGTCACATCTGTAGGTAACAATGAACTATAGTTTAGTTCCATTACGTTCCAGGTTAAACAGGTTCAGTTCGCCCCTGAAAAACTGACCTTCTTGTACTTTAACCTGGAACTACACACTGATGTTGTTGATTACCACTCCTCCTACTTCACGTGAAATGTACCAAACCACACTCCAATCCAATTGATTTTTGAGAACGCAAACTTTCCTCTGAGACGAGCACTTTTCAACCGTCTGAGCTGGTCACGTGGGTATCGTCGTTTGATTGTGTCCTGAAAAGAACACAGGCTCGCGACTGTCACAATTTTTTCAGAAATTAATCGACACTTACTAAGTTAGCGAAACACAATAAAAGTTAGTTATGATATTACCCAGTAATAACACAACTGAGCATTTAATGCGGGATATGCTTACCAAGAACATCCACCTTTGGCAGAAGTGACGTCATTTAGTTCGTTTTAACCTAAAGGAAGGAAAATTTTGAAACTCTTGACACCACAGATAGGTCAATATCTGAAGAAGTACTCAGGGTAATATTATAGCCAAGCTCCAAAGAATAAATATTTTGCAGCTAATTCTGTAATCTTTGGAATCAGTGAAATTTGACATCTACACTATATAAGTCCTAATGCGCTAGCACATCTTTCAGATAAAGTTAGGGAGTAATTTGGGCACAATTCCCAATATATGTGTACCACGTCCTATAGGACAGTTAAGAAAGAAAGTGATGTAATCATAGGCATATCAAGGGAAATAACTACATCAGTCAAAAGTGATTTGCAGAACGTGGAGAGCTAAAATAGAAGCGAATTTGTGAAATTTTAGCCTGCGAATCTAAGTAAATTTTGCTGACTGGTCGGGAGATCGGTGCAAATTTAACATGAAATTGTCTCCGACTGAAATCTTTGTCCATATTCATCTGTTTCATATAATTAGAGCAAACTGCGGAACATAATGACCCTCCCTCCCGCCCGGACTTGCGAGCTTGTGGAGAGGAGGGGGGGTTCGAGTTATTTTTAGTAATTATACCATTGTGATATCTAGCATTTCCCTTCTCAGCATCCTCTAACGGGACGAAATAAAAATTAACTGCAAAATTACGATCGCCGTGGATTTAGAACATCATATCTCAGGTGGAATACACAAACTTTGATAAAAAACACCTATTTCGGGTCTATCGTCTAGGATTCCCCTAAAGGGTCTCATGTGTATGAAATTCACGAGTTGCTCAGCATTTTCATCGATACTGATTATTCCAATTAGATAATATTGCCAAACATTGATGATTGAATGAAATATGAATCAGCAAGCTCCGTCTTTATGTCACATCTATAGGTAACAATGAACTATAGTTTAGTCCCATTACGTTCCAGGTTAAACAGGTTCAGTTCGCCCCTGAAAAACTGACCTTCTTGTACTTTAACCTGGAACTACACACTGATGTTTTTGATTACCACTCCTCCCACTTCACGTGAAATGTACCAAACCACACTCATGACCAAATGATTTTTGAGAACGTCAACTACCTTCTGAGACGAGCACTTTTCAACCGTCTGAGCTGGTCACGTGGGTATCGTCGTTTGATTGTGTCCTGAAAAGAACACAGGCTCGCGACTGTCACAATTTTTTCAGAAATTAATCGACACTTACTAAGTTAGCGAAACACAATAAAAGTTAGTTATGATATTATCCAGTAATACCACAACTGAGCAATTAATGGGGGATATGCTTACCACGAACATCCACCTTTGGCGGAAGTGACGTCATTTAGTTCGTTTTAACCTAAAGGAAGGAAAATTTTGAAACTCTTGACACCACAGATAGGTCAATATCTGAAGAAGTACTGAGGGTAATATTATAGCCAAGCTCCAAAGAATAAATATTTTGCAGCTAATTCTGTAATCTTTGGAATCAGTGAAATTTGACATCTACACTATATAAGTCCTAATGCGCTAACACATCTTTCAGATAAAGTTAAGGAGTAATTTGGGCACAATTCCCCATTCAAGCTATTTTGCAGCTAATTCTGTAATCTTTGGAATCAGTGAAATTTGACATCTACACTATATAAGTCCTAATGCGCTAACACATCTTTCAGATAAAGTTAGGGAGTAATTTGGGCACAATTCCCCATATATGTGTACCACGTCCTATAGGACAGTTAAGAAATAAAATGATATAATCATAGGCATATCAAGGGAAATAACTACATCAGTCAAAAGTGATTTGCAGAACGTGGAGAGCTAAAATAGAAGTGAATTTGTGAAATTTTAGCCTGCGAATCTAAGTAAATTTGCTGACTGGTCGGGAGATCGGTGCAAATTTAACATGAAATTGTCTCCGACTGAAATCTTTGTCCATATTCATCTGTTTCATATAATTAGAGCAAACTGCGGAACATAATGACCCTCCCTCCCGCCCGAACTTGCGAGCTTGTGGAGAGGAGGGGGGGGTTTCGAGTTATTTTTTGGTAATTATACCATTGTGATATCTAGCATTTCCCTTCTCAGCATCCTCTAACGGGACGAAATAAAAATTAACTGCAAAATTACGATCGCCGTGGATTTAGAACATCATATCTCAGGTGGAATACACAAACTTTGATAAAAAACACCTATTTCGGGTCTATCGTCTAGGATTCCCCTAAAGGGCCTCATGTGTATGAAATTCACGAGTTGCTCAGCATTTTCATCGATACTGATTATCCCAATTAGATAATATTGCCAAACATTGATGATTGAATGAAATATGAATCAGCAAGCTCCGTCTTTATGTCACATCTATAGGTAACAATGAACTATAGTTTAGTCCCATTACGTTCCAGGTTAAACAGGTTCAGTTCGCCCCTGAAAAACTGACCTTCTTGTACTTTAACCTGGAACTACACACTGATGTTGTTGATTACCACTCCTCCTACTTCACGTGAAATGTACCAAACCACACTCCAATCCAATTGATTTTTGAGAGCGTAAGCTGTCTTCTGAGACGAGCACTTTTCAACCGTCTGTGCTGGTCACGTGGGTATCGTCGTTTGATTGTGTCCTGAAAAGAACACAGGCTCGCGACTGTCACAATTTTTTCAGAAATTAATCGACACTTACTAAGTTAGCGAAACACAATAAAAGATAGTTATGATATTATCAAGTAATAACACAACTGAGCATTTAATGCGGGATATGCTTACCACGAACATCCACCTTTGGCGGAAGTGACGTCATTTAGTTCGTTTTAACCTAAAGGAAGGAAAATTTTGAAACTCTTGACACCACAGATAGGTCAATATCTGAAGAAGTACTGAGGGTAATATTATAGCCAAGCGCCAAAGAATAAATATTTTGCAGCTAATTCTGTAACCTACCCCCCATCTTTGCAATCAGTGAAATTTGACATCTACACTATATAAGTCCTAATGCGCTAACAATTCCCCCCAAATATGTGTACCACGTCCTATAGGACAGTTAAGAAAGAAAGTGATGTAATCATAGGCATATCAAGGGAAATAACTACATCGGTCAAAAGTGATTTGCAGAAGAGCTAAAATAGAAGCGAATTTGTGAAATTTGAGCCTGCGAATCTAAGTAAATTTGCTGACTGGTCGGGAGATCGGTTGCAAATTTAACATAAAATTGTCTCCGACTGAAATCTTTGTCCATATTCATCTGTTTCATATAATTAGAGCAAACTGCGGAACATAATGACCCTCCCTCCCGCCCGGACTTGCGAGCTTGTGGAGAGGAGGGGGGGTTTCGAGTTATTTTTAGTAATTATACCATTGTGATATCTAGTATTTCCCTTCTCAGCATCCTCTAACGGGACGAAATAAAAATTAACTGCAAAATTACGATCGCCGTGGATTTAGAACATCATATCCCAGGTGGAATACACAAACTTTGATAAAAAACACCTATTTCGGGTCTATCGTCTAGGATTCCGCTAAAGGGCCTCATGTGTATGAAATTCACGAGTTGCTCAGCATTTTCATCGATACTGATTATTCCAATTAGATAATATTGCCAAACATTGATGATTGAATGAAATATGAATCAGCAAGCTCCGTATTTATGTCACATCTATAGGTAACAATGAACTATAGTTTAGTCCCATTACGTTCCAGGTTAAACAGGTTCAGTTCGCCCCTGAAAAACTGACCTTCTTGTACTTTAACCTGGAACTACACACTGATGTTGTTGATTACCACTCCCCCTACTTCACGTGAAATGTACCAAACCACACTCCAATCCAATTGATTTTTGAGAACGCAAACTGTCTTCTGAGACGAGCACTTTTCAACCGTCTGAGCTGGTCACGTGGGTATCGTCGTTTGATTGTGTCCTGAAAAGAACACAGGCTCGCGACTGTCACAATTTTTTCAGAAAATAATCGACACTTACTAAGTTAGCGAAACACAATAAAAGTTAGTTATGATATTATCCAGTAATAACACAACTGAGCATTTAATGCGGGATATGCTTACCACGAACATCCACCTTTGGCGGAAGTGACGTCATTTAGTTCGTTTTAACCTAAAGGAAGGAAAATTTTGAAACTATTGACACCACAGATAGGTCAATATCTGAAGAAGTACTGAGGGTAATATTATAGCCAAGCTCCAAAGAATAAATATTTTGCAGCTAATTCTGTAATCTTTGGAATCAGTGAAATTTGACATCTACACTATATAAGTCCTAATGCTCTAACACGTCTTTCAGAAAAAGTTAGGGAGTAATTTGGGCACAATTCCCCATATATGTGTACCACGTCCTATAGGACAGTTAAGAAAGAAAGTGATGTAATCATAGGCATATCAAGGGAAATAACTACATCAGTCAAAAGTGATTTGCAGAACGTGGAGAGCTAAAATAGAAGCGAATTTGTGAAATTTTAGCCTGAGAATCTAAGTAAATTTGCTGACTGGTGGGGAGATCGGTGCAAATTTAACATGAAATTGTCTCCGACTGAAATCTTTGTCCATATTCATCTGTTTCATATAATTAGAGCAAACTGCGGAACATAATGACCCTTCCTCCCGCCCGGACTTGCGAGCTTGTGGAGAGGAGGGGGGGGGGGGGTCGAGTTATTTTTAACAGTTAAGAAAGAAAGTGATGTAATCATAGGCATATCAAGGGAAATAACTACATCAGTCAAAAGTGATTTGCAGAACGTGGAGAGCTAAAATAGAAGCGAATTTGTGAAATTTTAGCCTGCGAATCTAAGTAAATTTGCTGACTGGTCGGGAGATCGGTGCAAATTTAACATGAAATTGTCTCCGACTGAAATCTGTGTCCATATTCATCTGTTTCATATAATTAGAGCAAACTGCGGAACATAATGACCCTCCCTCCCGATGTAGTAGCGTTGTGTGCCTAGACTAGCAACACCTACTGCGATATAGGCCTAAAATATCCCCCATTAAAATCTTCCCTCCATTCCAACCCGAATTCTATATAGTATGTCTCGTTCGTTCTAAATCTCAACCCAGTCTGACGATCTCAGACCAGATGTAGTAGCGTTGTGTGCCTAGACTAGCAACACCTACTGCGATATAGGCCTAAAATATCCCCCATTAAAATCTTCCCTCCATTCCAACCCGAATTCTATATAGTATCTCTCGTTCGTTCTAAATCTCAACCCAGTCTCACGATCTCAGAGCATGCAACCGAGCATGCCAGTTCAAGCTCCTGGCCAAAACCGGTTTGGAGCAATCTCCTGGCATGTACGATTTATTTCGAGGTAACAGGGCTAGCAGTTTGGATCGTAAAGCTATCCCTGCAACACCCCTCCCCGTTTTCTTTTTGGCGAAGGTGTTACTTCGCCTAGATAGAACCCTTCTCGTCGCAGGCCACCGCCGTTCTAGCGCTGCCAACGATTACTAAAACACGAGACAAAGACGTGAATTCTCCATGTTATATCACATGTGTCAAAATCCGTAACATGCAGTGTACAAAAGTATACTGCGCTCTAAAAATACCCAACTTCAATAAAATGGTAACCATCCCACTAGTCCAGTCTTATTACCAGACTGTCTATAATTACACCCAAACCCACTAAAAATCTCGCTCAAATGGTCAGTCTCATGGGACCGATCATTTTATTTCTCAAAAATATAATCGGCGGGCCAGCCTACCAGCTTTACGGCCCAAATAAATACAATCGGCCGCATGGGTCTGCTCACTTTAATTCTTGAAAATATACTCTGCAGGCCAGCCTACCAGCTACATGGCCGCAATAAATACGAGAACATTATCCAAACCAGGACTAGTATCTAGACTATAAATTGGCAGGCCAGCCTACCAGCTACATGGCCGCAATAAGCACCAGTCCGTCATGAAATCCCCCACTGGAACAAGCCTATAAACTACTGGCTATATATTGAGTTCCCCATTCTCCCTCCCCTAATAATTTCAAGGCTCGCATTCGTCAGCAGCCAACAATTTCGAGTGGAAGAGCCCTTCCAGGGCGTACGCACGAAGAGTCAGAAACGTGTGCGCGCACTACACGCCACTGATCCCAATGTACATACGCTCCCGCAAACGGCTACCCACCAGAGAGAATGTTTGCAGAGGAAACAACCATAATTGCTACACCTCCACAGATATCAAGCTCACACTCACAAAATCGTTGAGCTCAGAACTAGAACAGGGTTGAGACTATAATCGAATAATGACGCATGTATTCACTCCCAAGTGGTGGCTATCCTGCCCCACCGGATTCACAATAAATCAACACGCGTACTACAAGATATCGGATAGACAACTCTCCTCCGGGCTTCATGGCGAAGGCATGGGATGAAGAGAGACGTCTTCCTCAACCCCAGGTCTCCGACATCGCTAACCGCACTATACATATTCTCATACTATATCTTCTCCATGTTACTCCATATATTAACTTCACCACATAAACTTCCATGAACGTGCCACATAGCTTAACACACACAGAAAAACCCCACAAAGAACACAGTTATACAATCTCAAACAGAAGTCACATAAAAACGCGAGTGACGCGTATATCTACCACACAGAATCTTCACACACAGAAATTCTCGAATCACACAGCAATCATCGAACCCAGGCGTCCAGCACCCGGTTCCCTCACAAAGATTACTTAAACACACCTAGTTCACCATAACGCACCAAATGCTCCCATAACACACTACACGTATAACGCCGCAGCAAACATCACAATTTCGGAACATCCAACTTTCGAATACACACGAGGGTTCTCCAACCACACCATAATTCAAGAACAATAGTTCCAAAAATACAAATTACATTACACAACACATTACGAACGATTTGGGTCTAGAATTTTATGTATTTTTTTTCTTGAATTCCACAATGCCTCAAAAAACATCCTGTACAACAAAACCAAATCAATCCCCAAATAGGATAATTTCACATAGAAAATCAAAACTAAATACAATATATCCATCACTGCATACACGTGATGGTACACAACCATATATCTCCACCAAGCTGACGCTATACTACATCGCTTCAGACGCATACACAAAATGCGTCACCAATGGCCCATCAACTAACTTCACCATTTATCAGTTACTGGCAGAGCGAAATGGAGCCCACATTGAACAAGTCACCATTCCATAAAAATTCAAACTGCAAAAACCTTGTTGTCTCCAATAACCAAGGTTTTTTTCCTAAAATCTACAACACATCCATAGGCTGATAGGAAATCGAGCCTAGCAACAGGTCGTCAACCAAGGGTGCCACCACTATATTTCCAGTACAGTGAAAATCGGAGATGGACAACGGGACATGCCGAACTAGCATTCCCATACTGGTCATTCCTCGAAAGGCACCAGTCAACCGAATAGGCGAAGACGACAACCCCTGAAGACCCAACCTAGCAAATAGATGTTCACTCATGACGGTGACTTGGGCGGCCGTGTCTACCACAGCAGTCATCGGCACAGACCCAACCTTAACTGGAATGGACATCGCCCACCCCTGGGAACGAGACAGAGTAACATCTCTGACTGCTGCAGTAAGTTCAGTAACACCTGCCTCGTCTCCCGTGGACGACCCCACCCCGTCATTTGCAGTTGCTAATTCAGCCCACCCATCTAAATCATGTCTAGTAGGACAAAAACGGCTTATGTGACCGGGTTTACGGCACGAGTAACAGAGTCGCGGTGGACGGAAGGGTCGCGATGACCGACGGCGAGGGGACCTCATATTTATCCCTTCCCCTTCTGCCTTACAAGCATCAGGAAAAGTCTCCCCCACTGAATCAACATTAACAGTCCTACATGTAACCGTTTGAAAACTCAAGTCTCTCAGATTATATCGTGAGGAGTTCACATAACTCAAGGCTTCCGAGATTGTTGTGGGGCTCTTTTCCATAGCAAATCTCACAGCCTGTATTTCCCTGCATCCCTTGAGAAAATGTTCCACCGCTACTGACTCAATAATCTTTTCCGGTGCATTCGGATACCCGTCCCTTGCCAACCTAGCGCATCTAAAAGCAAACTCCTCTAAAGTATCTTCGGGACCCTGCACTTCCGCTTGCAAACGCTGCCTAACTGCACGCGGAGGTTCCCTACTATTATAATGGCATTCCATTGCTTTGAGGAGCATATCAAACGAGGCTTTGACTGCCTCCGATTGATAACTGTAAAACACCATGGCATCGCCATGAATACAGTCCGTTAATTTCTTAAGACTCTGGTCTTTGTCCCACTTTCTACTTTCAGCTTCCAACTTAAATTTAACCCTAAATGGAACCCAGTCCCCTCTGGTCCCTGAAAACACTAAAGTCTTGGGAAGCCGGGGACTTTGGCTACGGTAGCGTTCTCGGGATACATGTCGTTCAGTTGATCTCGATCTGGACGAGCATTCGCTACATTTACTAGGAGAGGCCTCAACCTCCCCCTCGGTATCAGTAACGGACACATCGGCCAGATTCCCATTATCTATATCCCCTTGGAGATATTGCCCCCCTACCATAGCATTGTCTAAAAACAATCCATTTCTATTTATTGGGCATTGGAAGTTCGGAGCTGAAGTGTGGCCACTGGGCGGTAACTGATGAAATACATTATTTACATCCCTAGCCCGACCAGTGTCCAGTCCTGCTGTTCCATTTAGATCTAATGGACATGGGGGGTCGGGAAGGGCAGCTGGTACATTTACTTGAACATGTGGTTCATTTTGATGAACCGGGGCTGCATTCAGTTGATTTGCAGTCTCTCCCTCACCCTCAATCAATTGTTCAGGTCTATTATTTACGACAACAGGAGTTGGGTCCGCCTGACCAGCGTCCCCCGTTGTCTGATCAGACGTCGCATGTGATGAAATCTCTGACCCTTCCCTGGTTGGAGCGCTAAGCAATGTAACAACAGTCCTCATATCTAAACCTACTTGTTCCATCTTATCATCAACTTGACCTATTTGAGTGTTCACTTGTCGACCTAGTTGGCCAACTTTAACATCCACTTGTCCTACTTTAGTTTCCACTTGGTCAACTTTAACACCCACTTGGGTCAATTGGCGGCCATAATTATCTATCTTTTCATCCAATTGTCCTAAATGAATCTCATACTCCTTGATATTATCATGCAACTGGTCAATTTCTACATCCATTGCATCCACTTGGGCCGTTATTCCAACTTTCCATAATCCAATGATTTCTTCAAAACGACGGTCAACTAAAGCATTAATGTATTCCGGACTTCCCGACAAGTCTAAACCTATAATCTGCCCCTCAAGCACTAGATCGGCTATATGCCCGGCACTAAACTGAGTCGCCTGCATAAAATGCTTAAAACTAAGCAACCTGCACTCTTCCTGCAAGGCTACCACACGTGCACTTCGACTACTTCCCACCCCTTTCAATTTTTGCAGTGCATCCTCTGTGGCCACTGACTACATCTGGTGATCAGAGATAAAATTAATTTGAAACGGTTGAGAATTTACGCCTGTGAACCAGACTGCGAAAATCTCGGTAAACAAACGCGGTGTGGAAGTCGGCCATTTGTCCTCTCACTTCGCGTTCCCCACCTTCCCTGTTTTCTTGGCCGGCTTTGCACAGGTTGAGTGTATGTAGAATTGTTTACCGGGAGTCGGTCATCCTGATATTGGGCTATTCTGGTCGCGATCATTTTGTATAAATCTTTTCACGGCTGGCAGGCTGTGTATTGTTTTAGACAGGTATTTTTGTCTCGGCCGATAGGCTAGCTACGCGATAGTGAAATTTGACAATATGATCACACTGGTCTGTGTGATATACATGTAGGGGCCGGTTAGCCGTTTTCCCCGTCTTTCGCTATGAAACTAGTCGTGTGTTCAGTTCAGTCCACGCAATCAAATATTTTTCTGGTATATAGCCGGCTGAGCTAGCCAACATTTCTCATAAACAGTGTATCGTTTGTATGCATTCAATAAACTTCGTGTCGCTGTATATACAGTACCCGTATTATTAACCTGTGATAGGCACACTGTGTTATTATAGTACGGCCAATGCGGTATAATTTAGCACTGTCAACAGTATATATATAGATCTGTGTAACGGGGCAATTAATCGCTCGTCTCTTTGAGGGACTCGAAGTGTTCATTTCGGCCCGTACTATTAAATATATTCCTGGTATTTAGCCAGTTGAACTAGTCAACAGTTCTTGGGAATAGTGGATTTACTCTATTCATTTATTGCAATTGGTGTCGTCGTATATACAGCATTATTATTCTGTGATAAACGCGAAGTGTTATTAGTAGTGGCATTTTGGCCGTTCGTGGCCAGTGGATTGGTAACAACCAGATAAATTGACTCAGTGATATTGAATGCAATTTGAGCCTGGCAGAGTTATACAATTGTCAAATATTTTTACGGGGTTATCATATAGAGCCTGTATATCGGGAAGAATCATATTTTTATGGAAGTTTTTGTCCATTGTCACTCCAGGTGTTACTGTGTGGTGTTGTCTATGTGTTTCTGTACGATTGAATTGAGATTCATTTTTGTGTGAGATTTCTGCTATGTGTTAGTATTTATGGGTCTTTGGGTTCAGATTGAAGATTTTGCCGACCTTTATGAGAAATGTGTAGTTTGAATACAATTGTGCGTTAAAAGTAAATGCTAAGATTGTTCGCGGGTCAATGTGACTTTGTCTTCTGCTAACGTTTTTCCCGTCCTGATAAAAGCGAAACCCGTTTTTTCTGTTTCAAGATATATATATATACATTTTTTTTTGAACGGTTTGTCGGCTGTCAACTGGTCGGCTAAATAATATATATATATTGCCTACATTTTGGTTGTCCAATACATGATTCTGATTGCTCAGTTGACAGCTTGGGGCATTATCAGTCATGCGAGCCACATTCATGGCGACACCATGGTGTTGTCGCTGCCATATATTATAGTATTCATGGCAAAGCCATGGTGTTGTCACTGCGACAATAGTAATCCGACTTCCTTCAATCTCTTTGAATTAAGTTAATGATTTGTATATCCGGTCTGTTTTCTCCATTCTCCAGGCACGGAAAACTGTGTTAATTTAAGATTTATTTATGTTGAACACACGCCTTATTCATGATTAGCCGTAAATTGAAATAGGGCATGATTAACAGAGAAGTTGTAACAACGTGTTGACTGTGTGGTAACGCGTGTTGCACTTGTTCTGGAGATGGGTCTTGTTCTCTTTCTTTTTCGCTAATAGATATGGCTGATTATTCAAACTGGAACACGTTGACTGCGGTAACGCGCGTGTATTAGGTTCAATTAAGTGTTTCATTATTTTGAGCTTGCATATGTTTAAATATTTTTTCATTCACGGAGTGTGAGGAGTTGACACTGCTATTTATTTTGGTGTAAGATTTGTTGTTTTGTAGTGGACATACCAATGTGGGCTGTCTTTCATTTGCTTTAGTGAGTTTCTAGAAGGAAACTCACTGAAAGTTTGATATATTTGAATTTATTTGACTAGATTTTGATTGGGTATTCCTTATTGTTTTGGACTTGTTTGCATATATCGTATATCGTTCCACTTTTGTTAACATGGCAGATTTAGGGCCCATTGATGTGTCAGTGGCTACAGAGGAAGCACTGCAAAAATTGAAAGGGGTGGGGAGTAGTCGAAGTGCACGTGTGGTAGCCTTGCAGGAAGAGGGCAGGTTGCTTAGTTTTAAGCACTTTATGCAGGCGACTCAGTTTAGTGCCGGGCATGTAGCCGATCTGGTGCTAGATGGGCAGATACTAGGTTTAGACTTGTCGGGAAGTCCGGAATACATTAATGCTTTAGTTGACCGTCGTCTTGAAGAAATCATTGGATCATGGAAAGTTGAAATAACGGCTCAAGTAAATGCATTGGATGTAGAAATGGGCCAGTTGCATGACGATGTCAAGGCATACGAGCTTCAGATAGGCCAGTTGGATGAGAAAATAGTGGTACAATGTCAACAACTAGGTCAACAAGTAGGACAAGTAAAAACTAAAGTAGGACAAGTGGATGTTAAAGTTGGCCAACTAGGTCGACAAGTGAACACTCAAATAGGTCAAGTTGATGATAAGATGGAACAAGTAGGTTTAGATATGAGGACTGTTGTTACATTGCTTAGTGCTCCAAGCAAGATTTCATCACATGCGACGTCTGATCAGACAACGGGGGACGCTGGTCAGGCGGACCCAACTCCTGTTGTCGTAAATAATAGATCTGAACAATTGATTGAGGGTGAGGGAGAGACTGCAAATCAACTGAATGCAGCCCCGGTTCATCAAAATGAACCACATGTTCAAGTGAATGTACCAGCTGCCCTTCCCGACCCCCCATGTCCATTAGATCTAAATGGAACAGCAGGACTGGACACTGGTCTGGCTAGGGATGTAAATAATGTATTTCATCAGTTACCGCCCAGTGGCCACACTTCAGCTCCGAACTTCCAATGCCCAATATATAGAAATGGATTGTTTTTAGACAATGCTATGGTAGGGGGGCAATATCTCCAAGGGGATATAGATAATGGGAATCTGGCCGATGTGTCCGTTACTGATACCGAGGGGGAGGTTGAGGCCTCTCCTAGTAAATGTAGCGAATGCTCGTCCAGATCGAGATCAACTGAACGACATGTATCCCGAGAACGCTACCGTAGTCAAAGTCCCCGGCTTCCCAAGACTTTAGTGTTTTCAGGGACCAGAGGCGACTGGGTTCCATTTAGGGTTAAATTTAAGTTGGAAGCTGAAAGTAGAAGGTGGGACAAAGACCAGTGTCTTAAGAAATTAACGGACTGTATTCATGGCGATGCCATGGTGTTTTACAGTTATCAATCAGAGGCAGTCAAAACCTCGTTTGATATGCTCCTCAAAGAAATGGAATGCCATTATAATAGTAAGGGACCTCCGCGTGCATTTAGGCAGCGTTTGCAAGCGGAAGTGCAGGGCCCCGAGGATACTTTAGAGGAGTTTGCTTTTAGATGCGCTAGGTTGGCAAGGGACGGGTATCCGAATGCACCGGAAAAGATTATTGAGTCAGTAGCGGTGGAACATTTTCTCAGGGGATGCAGGGAAATACTGGCTGTGAGATTTGCTATGGAAAAGAGCCCCACAACAATCTCGGAAGCCTTGCGTTATGTGAACTCCTCACGATATAATCTGAGGGAGTTGGATTTTCAGACGGTTACATGTAGAAGTGTTAATGTTGATTCAGTGGGGGAGGCTTTTCCTGATGCTTGTAAGGCAGAAGGGGAAGGGATAAATAAGAGGTCCCCTCGCCGTCGGTCATCGCGACCCTTCCGTCCACCACGACTCTGTTACTCGTGCCGTAAACCCGGTCACATAAGCCGTTTTTGTCCTGTTAGACGTGGTTTAGATGGATGGGCTGAATTAGCAACTGCAAATGGCGGTGTGGGGTCGTCCACGAGAGACGAGGCAGGTGTTACTGAACTTACTGCAGCAGTCAGAGATGTTACTCTGTCTCGTTCGCAGGGGGTTTGCGATGTCCATTCCAGTTAAGGTTGGGTCTGTGCCGGTGACTGCTGTGGTAGACACGGCCGCCCAAGTCACCGTCATGATTGAACATCTATTTGCTAGGTTGGGTCTTCAGGGGTTGTCGTCTTCGCCTATTCGGTTGACTGGTGCCTTTCGAGGAATGACCAGTATGGGAATGCTAGTTCGGCAAGTCCCATTATCCATCTCCGATTTTCACTGTACTGGAAATATAGTGGTGGCACCCTTGGTTGACGACCTGTTGCTAGGCTTCGATTTCCTATCAGCCTATGGATGTGTTGTAGATTTTAGGGATAAAACCTTGGTTATTGGAGACACCAAGATTTTTGCAGTTTGAATTTTTATGGAATGGTGACTTGTTCAATGTGGGCTCCATTTCGCTCTGCCAGTAACTGATAGATGGTGAAGTTAGTTGATGGGCCATTGGTGACGCATTTTGTGTATGCGTCTGAAGCGATGTAGTATAGCGTCAGCTTGGTGGAGATATATGGTTGTGTACCATCACGTGTATGCAGTGATGGATATATTGTATTTAGTTTTGATTTTCTATGTGAAATTATCCTATTTGGGGATTGATTTGGTTTTGTTGTACAGGATGTTTTTTGAGGCATTGTGGAATTCAAGAAAAAAAATACATAAAATTCTAGACCCAAATCGTTCGTAATGTGTTGTGTAATGTAATTTGTATTTTTGGAACTATTGTTCTTGAATTATGGTGTGTGTTGGAGAACCCTCGTGTGTATTCGAAAGTTGGATGTTCGGAAATTGTGATGTTTGCTGCGGCGTTATACGTGTAGTGTGTTATGGGAGCATTTGGTGCGTTATGGTGAACTAGGTGTGTTTAAGTAATCTTTGTGAGGGAACCGGGTGCTGGACGCCTGGGTTCGATGATTGCTGTGTGATTCGAGAATTTCTGTGTGTGAAGATTCTGTGTGGTAGATATACGCGTCACTCGCGTTTTTATGTGACTTCTGTTTGAGATTGTATAACTGTGTTCTTTGTGGGGTTTTTCTGTGTGTGTTAAGCTATGTGGCACGTTCATTGAAGTTTATGTGGTGAAGTTAATATATGGAGTAACATGGAGAAGATATAGTATGAGAATATGTATAGTGCGGTTAGCGATGTCGGAGACCTGGGGTTGAGGAAGACGTCCCTCTTCATCCCATGCCTTCGCCATGAAGCCCGGAGGAGAGTTGTCTATCCGATATCTTGCAGTACGCGTGTTGATTTATTGTGAATCCGGTGGGGCAGGATAGCCACCACTCGGGAGTGAATACATGCGTCATTATTCGATTATAGTCTCAACCCTGTTCTAGTTCTGAGCTCAACGATTTTCTGAGTGTGAGCTTGATATCTGTGGAGGTGTAGCAATTATGGTTGTTTCCTCTGCAAACATTCTCTCTGGTGGGTAGCCGTTTGCGAGAGCGTATGTACATTGGGATCAGTGGCGTGTAGTGCGCGCACACGTTTCTGACTCTTCGTGCGTACGCCCTGGAAGGGCTCTTCCACTCGAAATTGTTGGCTGCTGACGAATGCGAGCCTTGAAATTATTAGGGGAGGGAGAATGGGGAACTCAATATATAGCCAGTAGTTTATAGGCTTGTTCCAGTGGTGGATTTCATGACGGACTGGTGCTTATTGCGGCTATGTAGCTGGTAGGCTGGCCTGCCAATTTATAGTCTAGATACTAGTCCTGGTTTGGATAATGTTCTCGTATTTATTGCGGCCATGTAGCTGGTAGGCTGGCCTGCAGAGTATATTTTCAAGAATTAAAGTGAGCAGACCCATGCGGCCTATTGTATTTATTTGGGCCGTAAAGTGGTAGTGGCCGCTGAGATCATGTTGAACCAGCGAAGATGGACAGAAAATCCCGAAGACCCTCAGCCAATGAAAAGCTAGAAGGCTGAAAACGGGAGATCGGGGAGTCCATGCTAAAACTCGGCCCAGTCGACCATATCCAGCCAGACTAGAAAGAGGTACTATATACAGCCGGAGGGAATTGCAAGATCTATTATACAGGTAAGCCTGCCGCATCTTCTCCCGGACCAGGTCCTACTTCAACTGGTGCCAAAGTAAACTAATACAAGCCTAATTTTGATTGCAAAATTAAATATAGCCTTGTAGGGCGATATCTGAAACGCACGTGGTCTTGGCTGTTTGGCAACCTGACATTTTCTTTTCGGCCGCCATGTTGAATTTCGAATAATTTAGCGGAGAGCTTTCGGTTTTTGAAACCTCTAGACGGGTATATTGGCTTGATATTTCCGGTTTTATTAAAGCAAAACATACGGATATAAAGGATAAATTTAGTGGTTAGTGGGAATTGTGGATTTATTTGTAAATAATTAGGAAAATTTGACAGAATTTTTCGGGTTGATTAGAGTGAAGTCCGTGCAGGACAATTTTAGTTTCAATTTTCAAACTATGATATAGAAGGTAGAATAGTATATTATTGTTTGGGATAGGATAGAAAACGCCGGAATAAAACTCTGGATTAGGAGCAATTTCGGTGTCGCGTATTTGGCGGTATTGAACCTGATTATTTGGGGTTTATTTTTATATGAGTAAACCGGTTCACTTGATGTGAACAATTGGGAAACCTAGTCGTGTATTACAAGAGTAGTTTCCCTTGGTCTGGGAGTTGATTCGACGGGCTTCCTGTTGTCCACTGAGTACCGGCCTTTAACTCTAAATTAATGAGGTTATTTATTTATTTTCTTTTGTTCCTAATATTCGGCGGTTATTTTGTTTTCTAAATTTATAGTGCAGTTAGGGATTAGGAAAGTTTGAGTTAATATAAATATATAGAGCTGGCCTCAGTGGACCCCTCCGGTTGAAAATGGTCTTAAGCTTAAAATTCTGGTTATATAGGCATTATTTGATTTTTATAATTTGAAGTATTGTGGTGTGAAATCATTTCATATATCATTTCACAACAAAACCTTCATCGATCATTGTGTGTTTATCATGTGTGTTGCTTTCTGTGTTGCGTGTTAATGTGTGTATGTATGCAAGGTTGTGTCTTTGTGATTTGATTGACATCATATTAATTAGGATAGATTTCAGCCCTCAATTAAATCCTTTATACAGTATAATCCACATAAAGAGCCAACATTTAATCTTATTCTGATACTGCTAGTAGGCATAAATGTTTGAAGAATTGGCAAATACTGTTATAGTAATCAACCATTACCTTCATAGTAATAACCAGAGATTCTAATTCAAAACATTTGATTGTATTATATTGAATGAAATTTCTATTAAATAATTTTGAGGGGTTGAATAGATTGAAAATTATTTATAATATAATTCTAGTGGCAGAGTAGGAATTATCTTGGAGGATAAATAATAGTACTGGTTCACTGACTGAAAGATCTTCAGGTTGTAAATTTGCTCATTGGTTTAGTGATAGGTCAGTTTCTGATAAAGGATCCTATCGGATTCTGACTTTAGCTGGGCTGGGTGGTGCTTAGTTGATTCGTCGTGATATGGCTGAAATATTCTTAAAAGCTATTCACCCACTATTAACTCCTCGATTTAGTACAATTTAAAAATCAATTTGCTAACTAGGGTGTATTCCCCTAAACACAAGAGATAATAATAGAATTCATGTATTGGGATATTTCAACGATTTAACTTTGGCTGTTTAATTGTAATTAGCAATTTAAATATTTTCTACTACATTTAGCACATCTTCAGTCGATATTTTTCCAATTTGGATTGGTTAAGTGATTGAAGTGGAACGATTCATACTGGTTCTACTGGTAAGTGCCAGTTAGCGATATTAGTCCTCGGTCGGTATTTTCCAGTTTAAATTTTATAACTGATTGAGGTGAACTAAGTCATACTGGTTCTACGGGTAAGTAAGTGCCAGCTAGTGATATTAGTCCGCGGTCGGTATTTTTCCAATTTGGATTGGTAAGTGATTGGAGTGAACCAATTCATACTGGTTTTACTGGTTGGTAAGTGCCAGCTAGTGACATTAGTCCGCGGTCGGTATTTTTCCAATTTGGATTGGTAAGTGATTGGAGTGAACCGATTCATACTGGTTTTACTGGTTGGTAAGTGCCAGTTAGCGACATTAGTCCGCAGTCGGTATTTTTCCAATTTGGATTGGTAAGTGATTAAAGTGAACCGATTCATTCTGGTTCGGCTGGTTGGTAAGTGCCAGTTAGTGATCAGTCCTCGGTCGGTATTTCCCAGTTTGCATTTGGTAACTGATTGAGGTGAACTGATGCATACTGGTTCTGCTAATTAGTGAGTGCCAGTTACTGATATCGGTCCTTGGTCGGTATTTCCCAGTTTGCATTTGGTAACTGATTGTGGCGTACTGGTTCTACTGGTTGGCAAATACCAGTTACGCAACATTGGTTTTTGTGTTTTTTTTTTCTTTTTCATCGGTATTTTCCAAATTGTTTGGAGAGGGAAGTTAACTGACGCACGCTGATTATACGGGTTGGTGAGTGCTGGTTGACATTGTTTATTTTTTATTTATTTATTTATTTATTTTTTTTTTTTTTTTCTCCCATCCCTATCATCGGTATTTGCCAACTTAAAGAGGATTAAGTCGGGCTGATACACTGTGGCGATACTAGTGGTGGATAGTGAATTAATGATTTGATTTCTGCAGTTGCCTGGTTGGTTAATGGTTGATATATTGGTGGTTGGATAGGACCTTGACGGTTTCGGGTGATATAGTGGAGAATATTGGTTATAATTTCCGTTGGCTTGTCTGCTCACTTCGATTCTTGACATGGCAGATAGTGAGATGGGGCCATTGAATGTAGCAATAGCTACGAGTGAGGAATTGATTCAGTTGGAAGGTATTGGTGCAGCTAGGGCTAATGCATTAGTAGCTCTCCAAAGACCAGATGAATTGATTCCATTTGAGGAATTTTTGCAAGCAACAAAGTTTACAAAGGAATATGCCTTTGAGTTGTTCTTGCATGAAACCATAACTGGGGTAGAGATGCGGGATAGTACACTCATGGAGTATCAATTAAAACTTCAAGAAAGCCATCTACGTGGATTGCAAAAGAAATTAGTGGAAAATCGTGTGTTCTTGGAGAGTCAATTAGCCACCAGGGACCACGAGATACAGAAATTCATTAGTGATTTTTCTAGTAGGAATGATCAATGGGGAGAAGTCATTCAGCGTCTTCGGAATGAAGTAGAAACAGTAGTTGATCAGCATCAGGAATTGACTGATCGAGTAAGTGAAATAGAGGAAAAGGTTGATACTCAAGGGCGTCAATTGACTCAAGTGGATATTAAGGTTGAACAATTAGGTCAACAAGTAAGCACTCAAGTAGGTGAACTAGGTCAGCAAGTAGATACTCGAGTAGGTCAAGTGGATGTTAAAATTGACCAAGTAGATACTCGAGTAGGTCAAGTGGATGTTAAAGTTGACCAAGTAAATACTCAAGTAGGTCAAGTGGATGGTAAAGTAGAACAAATGGGTTCAGATATAAGAATTGTCGTTGCATTATTAAGTAACCAACGTGGGAGAGCATCAGAGAGTTCGTTGCAGGTAACCTCTGAACAGACAATGGACGCTCGTCAGGCGGACCTAGTAGATAATGCCGACACACCTCAGTTAACTGGAAGGGGTAGGGAAGGGGGTCCAAACCGGTTGAATGCAGTTCCGGTTCCAGTAACGCCATCGCCTGCACCAGTAAATGATTTCCATGCTCGGTTGAACGCAGTTTCGGTTCAGTCGAGTGATCATGTTCAGGTGAATGTGCCACCTGCACCTGTGAATGCTCCACATGTAGGAGTGGAATTAAATCCACTAAATAACACCTTTTCGGTTGGCGAGGTTGTTCAGCAAGAGCCAAGGCAGGAGCCGGCTCAGCAACATGCCGATGAGGGAATATTGGAGGAAACCACTGTCCCTACGGCTGTGCTGGACAACTCCCAGACTAGATTTATGAATGGACTTATGAGCGTAATGCCATCGACTAGTGTTTATGGTCATGGCAATCCCCCAGGTATTCGGGGACCAGTTCGTAATTCTGGGTTGCCAACTTCCGTTCTGGTCGCGATAATTTTGTATAAATCTTTTCACGGCTGGCAGGCTGTGTATTGTGTTAGACAGGTCTTTTTGTCTCGGCCGATAGGCTAGCTACGCGATAGTGAAATTTGACAATATGAGCACACTGGTCTGTGTGATATAAATGTAGGGGCCGGTTAGCCGTTTTCCCCGTCTTTCGTTATGAAACTAGTGTGTTCAGTTCAGTCCACGCTATCAAATATTTTTCTGGTATATAGACGGCTGAGCTAGCCAACATTTCTCATAAACAGTGTATCGTATCGGTTAGCCGTTTTCCCCGTCTTTCGTTATGAAACTAGTGTGTTCAGTTCAGTCCACGCTATCAAATATTTTTCTGGTATATAGACGGCTGAGCTAGCCAACATTTCTCATAAACAGTGTATCGTTCGTATGCATTCAATAAACTTCG
>JAVTVY010047292.1:0-23554 GCA_036873755.1 Hanleya hanleyi | reverse complement strand
GGAGAATATCGTCTCTTGGGTCTTGGTAGAGTTGGGGGTCGTCTTCTGATCCTTTGCCTCCTCTTCTTTGTATCGGTTTTGCTGGTCTGGATTTGGCGGGTTTCTGCAGTTGAGGGGCTGGCATGTTTGCAGAGCGAGTGTGGATTGGGGGGTCTTCTGTCGGGGGAGATTCTTCTTGCGATGCCATGGTTTTGTTGATGAAGGCTATTTTGCATATAGGCCTAAATGTTTCGTGCCTTAGATTGGAACAAGATATCTTATTTTAATAAGTATTTTGTAATTGTAGAAAACTGTTCTCAGTCAGTACCATAGAACTGCAAACAGTGTGTGCGGTGTGTGTGGTGTGTGTGCGTGCATCCATCCGTGTCCGTCCGTCCATCTACTTGTACATGTATATACAGGCCTTGTCTGCAAGATATCTTGAGAACTACTGGACGGAATTTCACCAAACTTATATGTAAGCTTCAGTGGGATAGCCCCCTCATTTGATTAGGTTTTGGTGTGTGCATTCATCCGTGTCCGGTGTCCGTCCGTCCGTCCATCTACTTGTACATGCATATACAGGCCTTGTCTGCAATATATTTTGAGAACTACTGGACGGAATTTCACCAAACTTGTATGGAAGCTTCAATGGGATAGCCCCCTCATTTGATCAGGTTTTGGTGTGTGTGCGTGCATTCGTCCGGTGTCCGTCCATCTACTTGTACATGTATATACAGGCCTTGTCTGCAAGATATCTTGAGAACTACTGGATGGAATTTTACCAAACTTGGATGGAAGCTTCATTGGGAGAGCCCCCTCATTTGATCAGGTTTTGGTGTATGTGTGCATGCATTCATCCGTGTTCGGTGTCCGTCCGTCCGTTCATCTACTTGTACATGTATATACAGGCCTTGTCTGCAAGATATCTGGAGAACTACTGGACGGAAGTTCACCAAACTTGGATGGAAGCTTTATTGGGATAGCCCTCTCATCTGATTAGGTTTGGTTTGTGTGTGCATTCGTCCATGTTCGGTGTCCGTCCGTCTGTCCATGTACTTGTACATGTATACGTATATGGGCCCTTTCTGCAAGATATCTGAAGAACTACTGGACAGAATTTCACCAAATTTGGATGGAAGGTTCATTGGGAAAGCCCCCTCATTTGATTAGGTTTGGGTGTGTGTGTGCATTTATCCATGTCCATCGTCCGTGTTCATGTATATACAGACCTTGTCTGCAAGATATCTGGAGAACTACCCCACGGAATTTCGCCAAACTTGGGTGGAAGCTTCATTGCAATGGGCTCATCTGGTTAGGTTTCGGTATGCGTTCGTCTGGGTATGTTGTCTGTCTGCCTGTCCATCTACTTATACATGTATAGACAGGCCTTGTCTGTAAGTAGGGATTTCAGGCCTTTTTTTTCTTTTGTGAGAATTGTGCCAACTGCAGTACAGATTGCTGAATCGGATAGGAATGCCACGCCCCCTTATATATATTCACCTATCACAGCCAGAGTTTCTGGGTTACTTATCTACATGATAGCATAGAAATTATCAAGCAACACAAAGGCCATTCCATATTGGTGAAACTGAACAAAAACAAACTCCATTTGGACAAAGATCTTTATATCTGTCCCATATATATTCCTCCAGAAAATTCACCTTTTTGGCACAAAAACAATTTTGATCCTTCTCTTCCACTTGAACAAGAGGTTAATATCTATTCAACTAAAGGTGATATATTAATTGGTGGAGATTTCAACGCACGTATTGGAAAACAATCGGACTTAACTGATCCAGGGAATCACTCTCATTCACCTTTACCTATATTTCAAGACCTTACCAATTTTGGAATCTCACCGAACCGTATTGGACACTGCATCTAATCAATTTGGCTCATCACTCTTAAATACCGGTATGTCATATTCTCAGATTCACTGTCATGCCTCCAAGCGATTAAAAGTGGAACTTCGACTCATCTTGAATATTCTACAACTACATGATCAACAGATTGATATTGTGTTCTGTTGCAATTGGTTGCCGCCTAGTCACGTTGGCATTAGCTAAGATTCATAGCGTCTCCCTTCCCTCAACGCTATGCCTGTTGGTAACTCGAACATCTCCATGGCCTGCAGATAATCATTAATTAATCGTCTCGTGCTTTCGTAACGTACAGCCGACATGCGCCTGGGCCTCCATCGAGAGAACAGACTGCGTCTCTCAAATGACCCAAGATGCCATCCTCCATCACTCGACTAAAAGTCTTCCAAAGTAGTCGCTCGATAAAAAGCATCTCTTACAATCTTGAAATCTATCCATTCTATAAGAATATGTTTCACCGTGAGATCTTCATGGCATGGAATACACCTTGGGACTGGCTCCTTTTTTAGTAAATGTTTGTGAGCTAATCGTGTACGGCCGATTCTACATCGCCATGGTTTGATCGAAACGTTTCTGGCTGTTCAGATGAGTATAGCCTAAGAGTTTTTTTGAACTCATGAAGTTTGTTATTATTAACAGCATTCCATAAAGACCGAAACAGCCGCTTCACATAATTACAGATAGAGGGTCTGAAATCGCTATATGGGATTCCAACAGGATCTACCTCATCATCTAGGGCACATTTGATGCCAACGTGACTAGGCATCCAACAAAACACAATATCAATCTGTTGATCAAATCCACAGTCATGTAGTTGTAGAATACTCAAGACAGTGGGGTGAGTCGAAGTTCCACTTTTGATCACTTTTGATCGCTTGGAGGCATGACAGTGAATCTGAGAATATGATTTATTTTTTCCTTTTAGTGGACCCAATACCTTCTAAAGCCGACAATATGGCTTTTGCTTCTGCAGTGAATATCGAACTTTTACCTGGTAGTCGACTCGTTTTAGTGTTGGAACTAAAGATAGTAGCACTTGCTACTCTCTCACTTTCTTTAGAACCATCTCTATAAATAGCCTGATGCGATCTGTATTACGAACGAGTGATCGATATAAATCTTAGAATTTTGTTTGAACGTCGCTATATAGCTGAAACATTTCTGAACGAGACATCAAAATTTATTTCTCTAAGTTATTGGCTTGAGTACTTAGAATTTTGTTTGACCGTCGCTATAGCTGAAATATTGCTGAACGCGATATTAAACCTGAATTCTCTCTCTCTCTCTCCTTTACTCCCCGGAACTGCCCCCTCCGCCAATTTACGCTGAAAGTAACCAACGGTAACGAGCCTCTGTGTTTTCAACTGTATACTTTTATCACTCGTTGGTTTCATTTGAAATCTTCACCTCTTCAATTCAATGCAACATATAGTGGTGAAGAAAGATGCTGGCGTACTGACAAGAAGTCATATGACCCCATAGTTCATTATACGGACTACATATCTCCAAAAAAATCAAAATTAATGCTGTCATGAATTGTATCCCAGTCAAGTTTTTATTGTAGATGTTCATGTGGACATCCTGATTGGTATGGCCACACGGCCCCCTAACACCGGCTTGAACGGTATTACATAAAATATTAAAGATGACGATGCAATAGGCCTATCGAGTCATCTGGATCAATGGAAAATGATGATTATATGTGACCATTTTATAGAAAAATGGTCCAAACCAGGGCTGTATTAATATAATGCATGTTCTTATCTAGAACACAACTGTGAGGCCCGCCAAGCGCTTCATTCTTCGACATATTTACCAGTCTCAAACCTACACTCAATGATTTGTACAGAGGGCAAGCTTCGAGGACGCAACCCTTGAACGTGCGTCAGCAGAATCTCACCATATACAGGCAATTAAACGCAACATAAAAGGAGTGGTGAAAGAACATGCCGCAGTACTGACAAAAAGACTTCACAGGCATATTTACTGATTGCCTATTTCTAAAATATCACAAGGACCAAAAGTGGTCCTGTATAATGATTTGTATCCCAGCCATGTTTTATATTGTAGCTGTTCATGTGGACATATTGAAAGGTATGATCACACGACCTCTAGCTCCGGCTGAAGCGGTATAAGATACAAATATTTAAGAGTGAAGATAAAATAGCCGAATTATAGGACTGGCAGATAGTCGTCGTCTGGAATTTACAACCAAGTGTTCAAGTGAGTAAACATATATGAAAATAATCGCACGACTCGATTTCTGGGGAGCGGAGTTACCAATAAACTATTTGAATCTATGCTATTTTCGATTTATTAAAACAAAAGATCAAAGGAGAATACGGCGGGCTAGCTAACTCTACGTACTTATAAAGACGGTACGGTAACTTCCGGTCAAAGTGAATAACAACTGTAGCGGCAATCCAGAACAAGGGGGAACTCTTTATGGGTATGAGAATATACAGATGGCGCTCCTGGAACTTCTCGAGGTGCATAGATGGCGCCATTCCATCCGGGTTTGTAAAGCAAAAGCAGTCGGCCATTTATGCAAGCTTCGCGCCTTTTTGCAGCGTGTGTCATGTATTCTGTTCAATTATAGTATACTGGCCTATCATGTTTATCTTATTAAAAATGACTTAATCTGCAGCTCTGCAATCATACATGCATCTGTCAGTATTCTTCTATTATATGTAACAAAAGTCTGTCTAAACAATTTGTACCATTTTGCATGTACATATAACCATTTGCTAATGCTGAGGCATATGTGCGTATGTGTACATGTGGTACACAGACGTATGTATGTGTGCATGTGTGTATGAACACATTTCAACTTGACTCAGTTAAAAATCTGATGGACCGTAAGGGTTCTTGCCAGAATTAATAAGAGATGCTCCGGATAGCCTAGCTAAATAATATATAGCCCTCAAGAGTATGAGGGCTATAGGTCGGCCCCAGTCACCTCCAGCGAGGGTTTTAGATAATTTTATTACGAATCACCCACCTCTGAACCTGCCGTACATCTAATCTCTATCCCCTCCTGCGCACTATTTCAAAATCTTGTACACTAATTGTGAAATAGTAACGAATATATCGCCGTCTGAATTTCCCAGACGACTTCCACTTTAAACGCGCCATGTTAACCGTATAGAGTGACGTCACCAACATGGCGCGCAGAGAGCTAGAAGTTTCCGACTGGAAAATTCAGACGGCGATATATTCGTTACTATTTCACAATAGTGTGCAAGATTTTGAAATAGTGCGCAGGAGGGGATAGAGTTTAGATGTACGGCAGGTTCAGAGGTGGGTGATTCGTAATAAAATTATCTAAAACCCTCGCTGGAGGTGACTGGGGCCGACGTATAGCCCTCATACTCTTGAGGGCTATATTATTTAGCTACGGATAGCCCCGTGGTGGTTTCAACTTGTTTCTTGCCCGTGATGGTTTGTGGAGGGACCTTCGGGTTCACTGGGAGCTGAGGTGTTCCGGGAAGCATCTTTGTTGCAGAGTGAACATTCTTTTCTGTCAGTGATGGAGTTCCTGCATGCATTTGGACATTTGTCCAAGAGTGTTCCCCATGGTGGCTAGTGTAGCCTTAACATCTCTGATCTCAATTAGGAGAATATCGTCTCTTGGGTCTTGGTAGAGTTGGGGGTCGTCTTCTGATCCTTTGCCTCCTCTTCTTTGTATCGGTTTTGCTGGTCTGGATTTGGCGGGTTTCTGCAGTTGAGGGGCTGGTATGTTTGCAGAGCGAGTGTGGATTGGGGAGTCTTCTGTCGGGGGAGATTCTTCTTGCGATGCCATGGTTTTGTTGATGAAGGCTATTTTGCATATAGGCCTAAATGTTTCGTGCCTTAGATTGGAACAAGATATCTTATTTTAATAAGTATTTTGTAATTGTAGAAAACTGTTCTCAGTCAGTACCATAGAACTGCAAACAGTGTGTGCGGTGTGTGTGGTGTGTGTGCGTGCATCCATCCGTGTCCGGTGTCCGTCCGTCCATCTACTTGTACATGTATATACAGGCCTTGTCTGCAAGATATCTTGAGAACTACTGGACGGAATTTCACCAAACTTATATGTAAGCTTCAGTGGGATAGCCCCTCATTTGATTAGGTTTTGGTGTGTGTGTGCGTGCATTCGTCCGGTGTCCGTCCGTCCGTCCATCTACTTGTACATGCATATACAGGCCTTGTCTGCAATATATTTTGAGAACTACTGGACGGAATTTCACCAAACTTGTATGGAAGCTTCAATGGGATAGCCCCCTCATTTGATCAGGTTTTGGTGTGTGTGCGTGCATTCGTCCGGTGTCCGTCCATCTACTTGTACATGTATATACAGGCCTTGTCTGCAAGATATCTTGAGAACTACTGGATGGAATTTTACCAAACTTGGATGGAAGCTTCATTGGGAGAGCCCCCTCATTTGATCAGGTTTTGGTGTATGTGTGCATGCATTCATCCGTGTTCGGTGTCCGTCCGTCCGTTCATCTACTTGTACATGTATATACAGGCCTTGTCTGCAAGATATCTGGAGAACTACTGGACGGAAGTTCACCAAACTTGGATGGAAGCTTTATTGGGATAGCCCTCTCATCTGATTAGGTTTTGGCTTGTGTGTGCATTCGTCCATGTTCGGTGTCCGTCCGTCTGTCCATGTACTTGTACATGTATACGTATATGGGCCCTTTCTGCAAGATATCTGAAGAACTACTGGACAGAATTTCACCAAATTTGGATGGAAGGTTCATTGGGATAGCCCCCTCATTTGATTAGGTTTGGATGTGTGTGTGCATTTATCCATGTCCATCGTCCGTGTTCATGTATATACAGACCTTGTCTGCAAGATATCTGGAGAACTACCCCACGGAATTTCGCCAAACTTGGGTGGAAGCTTCATTGCAATGGGCTCATCTGGTTAGGTTTCGGTATGCATGCATGCGTTCGTCTGGGTATGTTGTCTGTCTGCCTGTCCATCTACTTATACATGTATAGACAGGCCTTGTCTGTAAGTAGGGATTTCAGGCCTTTTTTTTCTTTTGTGAGAATTGTGCCAACTGCAGTACAGATTGCTGAATCGGATAGGAATGCCACGCCCCCTTATATATATTCACCTATCACAGCCAGAGTTTCTGGGTTACTTATCTACATGATAGCATAGAAATTATCAAGCAACACAAAGGCCATTCCATATGGGTGAAACTGAACAAAAACAAACTCCATTTGGACAAAGATCTTTATATCTGTCCCATATATATTCCTCCAGAAAATTCACCTTTTGGCACAAAAACAATTTTGATCCTTCTCTTCAACTTGAACAAGAGGTTAATATCTATTCAACTAAAGGTGATATATTAATTGGTGGAGATTTCAACGCACGTATTGGAAAACAATCGGACTTAACTGATCCAGGGAATCACTCTCATTCACCTTTACCTATATTTCAAGACCTTACCAATTTTGGAATCTCACCGAAACGTATTGGACACTGCATCTAATCAATTTGGCTCATCACTCTTAAGTACCGGTATGTCATATTCTCAGATTCACTGTCATGCCTCCAAGCGATTAAAAGTGGAACTTCGACTCATCTTGAATATTCTACAACTACATGATCAACAGATTGATATTGTGTTCTGTTGCAATTGGTTGCCGCCTAGTCACGTTGGCATTAGCTAAGATTCATAGCGTCTCCCTTCCCTCAACGCTATGCCTGTTGGTAACTCGAACATCTCCATGGCCTGCAGATAATCATTAATTAGTCGTCTCGTGCTTTCGTAACGTACAGCCGACATGCGCCTGGGCCTCCATCGAGAGAACAGACTGCGTCTCTCAAATGACCCAAGATGCCATCCTCCATCACTCGACTAAAAGTCTTCCAAAGTAGTCGCTCGATAAAAAGCATCTCTTACAATCTTGAAATCTATCCATTCTATAAGAATATGTTTCACCGTGAGATCTTCATGGCATGGAATACACCTTGGGACTGGCTCCTTTTTTAGTAAATGTTTGTGAGCTAATCGTGTACGGCCGATTCTACATCGCCATGGTTTGATCGAAACGTTTCTGGCTGTTCAGATGAGTATAGCCTAAGAGTTTTTTTGAACTCATGAAGTTATTATTCACAGCATTCCATAAAGACCGAAACAGCCGCCTCACATAATTACAGATAGAGGGTCTGAAATCGCTATATGGGATTCCAACAGGATCTACCTCATCATCTAGGGCACATTTGATGCCAACGTGACTAGGCATCCAACAAAACACAATATCAATCTGTTGATCAAATCCACAGTCATGTAGTTGTAGAATACTCAAGACAGTGGGGTGAGTCGAAGTTCCACTTTTGATCGCTTGGAGGCATGCCAGTGAATCTGAGAATATGATTTATTTTTTCCTTTTAGTGGACCCAATACCTTCTAAAGCCGACAATATGGCTTTTGCTTCTGCAGTGAATATCGAACTTTTACCTGGTAGTCGACTCGTTTTAGTGTTGGAACTAAAGATAGTAGCACTTGCTACTCTCTCACTTTCTTTAGAACCATCTCTATAAATAGCCTGATGCGATCTGTATTACGAACGAGTGATCGATATAAATCTTAGAATTTTGTTTGAACGTCGCTATATAGCTGAAACATTTCTGAACGCGACATCAAAATTTATTTCTCTAAGTTATTGGCTTGAGTACTTAGAATTTTGTTTGACCGTCGCTATAGCTGAAATATTGCTGAACGCGATATTAAACCTGAATTCTCTCTCTCTCTCTCCTTTACTCCCCGGAACTGCCCCCTCCGCCAATTTACGCTGAAAGTAACCAACGGTAACGAGCCTCTGTGTTTACAACTGTATACTTTTATCACTCGTTGGTTTCATTTGAAATCTTCACCTCTTCAATTCAATGCAACATATAGTGGTGAAGAAAGATGCTGGCGTACTGACAAGAAGTCATATGACCCCATAGTTCATTATACGGACTACATATCTCCAAAAAATCAAAATTAATGCTGTCATGAATTGTATCCCAGTCAAGTTTTTATTGTAGATGTTCATGTGGACATCCTGATTGGTATGGCCACACGGCCCCCTAACACCGGCTTGAACGGTATTACATAAAATATTAAAGATGACGATGCAATAGGCCTATCGAGTCATCTGGATCAATGGAAAATGATGAATTATATGTGACCATTTTATAGAAAAATGGTCCAAACCAGGGCTGTATTAATATAATGCATGTTCTTATCTAGAACACAACTGTGAGGCCCGCCAAGCGCTTCATTCTTCGACATATTTACCAGTCTCAAACCTACACTCAATGATTTGTACAGAGGGCAAGCTTCGAGGACGCAACCCTTGAACGTGCGTCAGCAGAATCTCACCATATACAGGCAATTAAACGCAACATAAAAGGAGTGGTGAAAGAACATGCCGCAGTACTGACAAAAAGACTTCACAGGCATATTTACTGATTGCCTATTTCTAAAATATCACAAGGACCAAAAGTGGTCCTGTATAATGATTTGTATCCCAGCCACGTTTTATATTGTAGCTGTTCATGTGGACATATTGAAAGGTATGATCACACGACCTCTAGCTCCGGCTGAAGCGGTATAAGATACAAATATTTAAGAGTGAAGATAAAATAGCCGAATTATAGGACTGGCAGATAGTCGTCGTCTGGAATTTACAACCAAGTGTTCAAGTGCGTAAACATATATGAAAATAATCGCACGACTCGATTTCTGGGGAGCGGAGTTACCAATAAACTATTTGAATCTATGCTATTTTCGATTTATTAAAACAAAAGATCAAAGGAGAATACGGCGGGCTAGCTAACTCTACGTACTTATAAAGACGGTACGGTAACTTCCGGTCAAAGTGAATAACAACTGTAGCGGCAATCCAGAACAAGGGGGGAACTCTTTATGGGTATGAGAATATACAGATGGCGCTCCTGGAACTTCTCGAGGTGCATAGATGGCGCCATTCCATCCGGGTTTGTAAAGCAAAAGCAGTCGGCCATTTATGCAAGCTTCGCGCCTTTTTGCAGCGTGTGTCATGTATTCTGTTCAATTATAGTATACTGGCCTATCATGTTTATCTTAGTAAAAATGACTTAATCTGCAGCTCTGCAATCATACATGCATCTGTCAGTATTCTTCTATTATATGTAACAAAAGTCTGTCTAAACAATTTGTACCATTTTGCATGTACATATAACCATTTGCTAATGCTGAGGCATATGTGCGTATGTGTACATGTGGTACACAGACGTATGTATGTGTGCATGTGTGTATGAACACATTTCAACTTGACTCAGTTAAAAATCTGATGGACCGTAAGGGTTCTTGCCAGAATTAATAAGAGATGCTCCGGATAGCCCCGTGGTGGTTTCAACTTGTTTCTTGCCCGTGATGGTTTGTGGAGGGACCTTCGGGTTCACTGGGAGCTGAGGTGTTCCGGGAAGCATCTTTGTTGCAGAGTGAACATTCTTTTCTGTCAGTGATTTCATCACATCAAATGAGGTTTGGAGTTCCTGCATGCATTTGGACATTTGTCCAAGAGTGTTCCCCATGGTGGCTAGTGTAGCCTTAACATCTCTGATCTCAATTAGGAGAATATCGTCTCTTGGGTCTTGGTAGAGTTGGGGGTCGTCTTCTGATCCTTTGCCTCTTCTTTGTATCGGTTTTGCTGGTCTGGATTTGGCGGGTTTCTGCAGTTGAGGGGCTGGCATGTTTGCAGAGCGAGTGTGGATTGGGGAGTCTTCTGTCGGGGGAGATTCTTCTTGCGATGCCATGGTTTTGTTGATGAAGGCTATTTTGCATATAGGCCTAAATGTTTCGTGCCTTAGATTGGAACAAGATATCTTATTTTAATAAGTATTTTGTAATTGTAGAAAACTGTTCTCAGTCAGTACCATAGAACTGCAAACAGTGTGTGCGGTGTGTGTGCGTGCATCCATCCGTGTCCGGTGTCCGTCCGTCCATCTACTTGTACATGTATATACAGGCCTTGTCTGCAAGATATCTTGAGAACTACTGGACGGAATTTCACCAAACTTATATGTAAGCTTCAGTGGGATAGCCCCCTCATTTGATTAGGTTTTGGTGTGTGTGTGCGTGCATTCGTCCGGTGTCCGTCCGTCCGTCCATCTACTTGTACATGCATATACAGGCCTTGTCTGCAATATATTTTGAGAACTACTGGACGGAATTTCACCAAACTTGTATGGAAGCTTCAGTGGGATAGCCCCCTCATTTGATCAGGTTTTGGTGTGTGTGCGTGCATTCGTCCGGTGTCCGTCCATCTACTTGTACATGTATATACAGGCCTTGTCTGCAAGATATCTTGAGAACTACTGGATGGAATTTTACCAAACTTGGATGGAAGCTTCATTGGGATAGCCCCCTCATTTGATCAGGTTTTGGTGTATGTGTGCATGCATTCATCCGTGTTCGGTGTCCGTCCGTCCGTTCATCTACTTGTACATGTATATACAGGCCTTGTCTGCAAGATATCTGGAGAACTACTGGACGGAAGTTCACCAAACTTGGATGGAAGCTTTATTGGGATAGCCCTCTCATCTGATTAGGTTTTGGTTTGTGTGTGCATTCGTCCATGTTCGGTGTCCGTCCGTCTGTCCATGTACTTGTACATGTATACGTATATGGGCCCTTTCTGCAAGATATCTGAAGAACTACTGGACAGAATTTCACCAAATTTGGATGGAAGGTTCATTGGGATAGCCCCCTCATTTGATTAGGTTTGGGTGTGTGTGTGCATTTATCCATGTCCATCGTCCGTGTTCATGTATATACAGACCTTGTCTGCAAGATATCTGGAGAACTACCCCACGGAATTTCGCCAAACTTGGGTGGAAGCTTCATTGCAATGGGCTCATCTGGTTAGGTTTCGGTATGCATGCATCATGCATGCGTTCGTCTGGGTATGTTGTCTGTCTGCCTGTCCATCTACTTATACATGTATAGACAGGCCTTGTCTGTAAGTAGGGATTTCAGGCCTTTTTTTTCTTTTGTGAGAATTGTGCCAACTGCAGTACAGATTGCTGAATCGGATAGGAATGCCACGCCCCCTTATATATATTCACCTATCACAGCCAGAGTTTCTGGGTTACTTATCTACATGATAGCATAGAAATTATCAAGCAACACAAAGGCCATTCCATATGGGTGAAACTGAACAAAAACAAACTCCATTTGGACAAAGATCTTTATATCTGTCCCATATATATTCCTCCAGAAAATTCACCTTTTTGGCACAAAAACAATTTTGATCCTTCTCTTCAACTTGAACAAGAGGTTAATATCTATTCAACTAAAGGTGATATATTAATTGGTGGAGATTTCAACGCACGTATTGGAAAACAATCGGACTTAACTGATCCAGGGAATCACTCTCATTCACCTTTACCTATATTTCAAGACCTTACCAATTTTGGAATCTCACCGAACCGTATTGGACACTGCATCTAATCAATTTGGCTCATCACTCTTAAATACCGGTATGTCATATTCTCAGATTCAGTCATGCCTCCAAGCGATTAAAAGTGGAACTTCGACTCATCTTGAATATTCTACAACTACATGATCAACAGATTGATATTGTGTTCTGTTGCAATTGGTTGCCGCCTAGTCACGTTGGCATTAGCTAAGATTCATAGCGTCTCCCTTCCCTCAACGCTATGCCTGTTGGTAACTCGAACATCTCCATGGCCTGCAGATAATCATTAATTAATCGTCTCGTGCTTTCGTAACGTACAGCCGACATGCGCCTGGGCCTCCATCGAGAGAACAGACTGCGTCTCTCAAATGACCCAAGATGCCATCCTCCATCACTCGACTAAAAGTCTTCCAAAGTAGTCGCTCGATAAAAAGCATCTCTTACAATCTTAAAATCTATCCATTCTATAAGAATATGTTTCACCGTGAGATCTTCATGGCATGGAATATACCTTGGGACTGGCTCCTTTTTTAGTAAATGTTTGTGAGCTAATCGTGTACGGCCGATTCTACATCGCCATGGTTTGATCGAAACGTTTCTGGCTGTTCAGATGAGTATAGCCTAAGAGTTTTTTTGAACTCATGAAGTTTGTTATTATTAACAGCATTCCATAAAGACCGAAACAGCCGCCTCACATAATTACAGATAGAGGGTCTGAAATCGCTATATGGGATTCCAACAGGATCTACCTCATCATCTAGGGCACATTTGATGCCAACGTGACTAGGCATCCAACAAAACACAATATCAATCTGTTGATCAAATCCACAGTCATGTAGTTGTAGAATACTCAAGACAGTGGGGTGAGTCGAAGTTCCACTTTTGATCGCTTGGAGGCAAGTAGTGTATACCGAGCAACTAAAGCCAACTTTTCCCCGGATGTAACTATGACGTCACAACTGGATGGTTTGTAACGAGGTTTTTGATTGGTTGAATTGTAAGTGTGAGGTTGAATTTGATTGGTTGAGGTGTCGTCCCTGTTGTAAAGCAAGATGGTGGGTGTCGGCCCTGTTGTAAAGCAAGATGGCGGCGTGGTTCGGTGATGTTCGGTTATGTTCGGTGTGGTTCGGAGATGTTCGGAGATGTTCGTGTGTGTTCGGGCATGTTCGGGCCTGTTCGCGAAGGGTGGAAAGCAAGATGTCGGTTGTCGGTCCTGTTGTAAAGCAAGATGGCGGTTGTCGTCCCTGTTGTAAAGCAAAATGGTGGTTGTGGGCCCTGTTGTAAAGCAAGATGTCTGAGTTGGTTCGTGAATGTTCGGGAATGGGGTGAAAAACATATAAAAGTAGGTGATTTTTAGTGAATGGGTTATAATCATTGGACTACTTTGGGAAGTTTTTTCACCACTGACCTGATTTGCCTGCCTGCCTGCCTGCCTGCCTGCCTGTTCAGCCAGCCTGCCTGACCCGTTCCAGCTCCTGCCTGACCCGTTCCAGCTCCTGCCTGACCCGTTCCTGTCTGACCTGTAACCATCCAGCCAGCCAGCCAGCCAGTCATTCTGCTTGCCTACTTTGTATGAGTTGTGGATCGTGCGTGTATTTTATTCCATTTTACCAGTGCAAATTCACCAGACTTTTACACGGTAGCAGTTCTTCACCAGCCTGAGCCCATAGTCAAGATGAATTCAGCCGACCTAGTCATCCTTCAAAAGAACCGTGTTCGCCTGGTTGATGAGATGCGGCATGCGGAGGAATTATGTGATCTGCTTATGGCTGATAAAATACTGCAGAAACAGGGTGTGGAAGATATCATGGCGGAGAAGACTCCTTCACGACAAAACCGAGCTCTGCTCGATGCTCTACAGCGTCGTGGTCCCTATGCATTTCTAGCGTTCGTGCATGCACTGAAGAAGACGGAAAATGTAGAATTGGCTGATCTACTTGAAATTCCCGTTGTAGTAGAAGAGGGTATCTTAGTTATGGATACTACCGAACAGCGTACAGCTAGCAAACGTACGGACCCAGAGTGTGGTGTACCAGTCAAACGCGGTGCACGTGCCAAGCGGTCCCGACTAACCCCTTTAGAAATACCTGAACCCGTTCTCCAGCCAGTGCCTGAGTCCATGGATGAACAAAATGAAGAAGAGCAAGGAGAACAAGAAAAAGAAGAAGACCAGGTGCAACTTCCTATGTCTGTGCAGTCCATTAATAACATTATCCAGCAGGCCTATGAGTCGGCCCACACGGATATATGGCAGCTTTCAGCTTATTTGACTGTCAGTGTGAAAGACGCACAAGTACATTTTAATGTACTGGCCTATATGGACAGACCCGCTAGGCGTATTGCCTTGTCTTCGCAGTCCTGGCAAAGACTGGAGACCGTTTATTATGCCGTCGACGCGGTGATTGGCGAACAGGGGGGTAACGAAGTGAAATTTTCTCTAGGTGAAGACATCTATGTGAGTGTTGGTTATTTCAACGACGACCTCCTGCTGCATATCCGTAAATGGAAAATGACGGCCGATACACAACAGCTTGCTCCTTGTCCTCAGGGTGTCACTTTGAAAATACCGGCGTGGCGCAAGTTGCAGAGTGTGACAGCTGCAATTCGTCAAGCTTTGAATTACCAGGTGTCTCACACTATTTATCTGAAGTACATTGACACAGTTATGGCTCTGGTCAGGCCTCGCATTCGACAACTGCGTATCGAAGCCTGTGCAGGGTGTTTCAACAACAGTCCCATAATAATGCATACGTGTATGGACATTAGTGTACCCTCATACGCGCTAATCACTGAAGCATTACAGGTTGTGACCGAGGAGCAAATTGCCGTGGCATTGGAAGCTGCCTGCCCTCCTACCATTCCACGTGAAGAGATTACTACCTACATCTATGTACACCAGGGACGGAAAAACGATGAGGAGTTCAAGCAAGTTTTGTTGCGTAACTGGACAGTAGTACCGTTCCCTAATACGCGCTGATCATTGTGGTGAAAAACGGAACTATTGAACCTTTTCATGAAAAACATTTCACACATTGACCTTATTCCTACACGTTAATTGAAGTGCCATTGATAGCGTATTATTATAAAATTCAACACTTTTTCACTGTGGTGAAGACGAATTATTGAACATTTTCATGAAACCATTTTCACACATTTTACTCTATTCCTACACGTTCATTGAAGCGCCATTGATAGCGTATAATTATATTAAAATTCAATACTTCCAGTTTCACTGTTGTAAATACGTTCATTCTATTGTGTTAGTGTTGTTGTTGTATAAATATTGAACATTTTTTCAAGTTGAAAACATTCAGATAAACATGTTTGTTTCATTCTATTGTGTTAAATAAAAAAATTTCAATTTTTTTTTCAAAAATAGTGGGGGAGCTGATGTTATATTTTTTGTGCTCAGTTAGAAGTTTCTCTTTCGGAGGAATGGGGTGGCCCTGAAAAGGGCCGTTGGAAAGTGTTACCACACTTGTTTTTTTAGGAGCGGTAGATTTTCTTCACTCCGGCCACCTGCCTCCTGCAGACGGGACACTTTATTTTAAAATGCTGTTCGTCGGTTTCATTGCAGTGGCACTCATCCCCTGTACACGTTAGTGTCACCCAGCATTCTTCGCATACGCATAAATGTCCGCACGGAAATAGGGCGTACTCTGTTTCCTCGTTTGTACACACACTGCAGTTGGCTTTACTTAGTTCTTTATGCAGGTCTTTTTGTAGTTGAACCTTCACTCGGTCCATTTGACCCATGTCTTCTCTCATTTCGTTAATCTGTTCGTTTGCCAAGGTCACCTGGTCGTTTAGGCGGGACACCTGGTCGTTGAGACGGGTTACCTCGGACCAAGAGCATTGTTGTTGTTGTTGTTCAGGTGGTAATGTTGTAGCTGGCGTCTCTGTTTCCGGTGTTCTTATAATTGGCGTTTGGGTAGCCGCTGTATTTCCTGGTGGTCTGTTACAGTTTAACCACTCTACGGTGGGCAGTTCTTCTTCTTCTTCGTCCGTGTCATCATTATTATCTTCATCCATAGCCGCCGTTACCTCTTGGTCTTGTTGTGCACTTTGTCGTCTCAACGTATCGGCAATATGACGTTGATGCACTCGCTGTAGGCTTGTAATAATGGTGACACCGCCATCCTCTTCATGTGTAATGACCCCCCTATGTTCTCTAGGATCCTCGAATACTAGTCTTCTTGTAGTCATGATGTATTATTGTGCATGAATGGTAACAACATTCAGCGCGCTATATAGATGTCTAGGCACTCATGTTGTAAACCAAGATGGTGGGTGTCCGCCCTGTTGTAAATCAACACGGTGGGTGTCGGCCCTGTTGTAAACCAACATGGCGGCGTGATTCGGAGATGTTCGGGGCAATGGAGAGTTTTTTTGTTGTTATGTTAAATGATTGTGTCTATTAATAGCATCACAGTTACACCGCATCGCTGATTGGTGGGTGTACCAAAATGTTTACACCGACGTCCGCGCGACCACCCTTCCTGGGTTAATTTACAATCCTCAGATTTTTGCAGATTGGTAATAATACTATAGAATATATAGGCCAGTATCCGTTCCTATGTTAAATGATTGCACGTATTGAAATAACATTGAGGTTGGCCCTGAAAAGATTAGGTTGGCCCTGAAACGAGTGTTGACCAGAATCGATTGCATGTATTGAAATAACATTAGAGTCGATATACGCGTCACTCATTGCGTGGAGAGTACCAAAATGTTTACGCCGACGTCCGCGCCACAACCCTTCCTGGGTTAATTTACAATCCTGGGATTTTGCACGCGCCACCACCCTTCCTGGGTTAATTTTTTTTCTTACGGGTCTAAAATGGATGAAATCATTAAAATAGTGGCTTAGTCTACTGCTAATTTTCTTAATTTTTAAATGCTACATCCCTGAGTTGCCCCCGTTCAATTTGAAATAATTTTTTATACTGACCTGGCATTTATTGCAAAATCACACGGGGTTTAAAATTGTGAAAGAAACACAAAATTTCTTGCAGCGTCCAGCGTGGAAGTTTGGATCCACCATTTCGCTGACGTCCGCGCGCTGTACGGTATAAATAGCAGTGTTTTTTATCTTGTTCATTCACAATTACATGATGTCTGAAATAATGGATATTGATGCAATGATAAAAGAGTTGCTGAGTGATAGTGACCTATCACTCTCACCGATGCAGAACACAAAATGGCTGGATGATATATTACAGCCCCCAGATGAACAACACTCACCGGTACCACAGCATGATGTCACCGCGCTGGAAAGTACACAACACTCACCGATAGAGGACCAATGGCTGGATGATATATTACAGCCCAGCCTATTTACAGATCAACAAGAAGAACCGGTACTACAGCATGATGATGATGTCACCTCCCTGGAAAGTCCACGGTTTCAACAAATGCTCCAACATGTGTTCCAACACTATGATCAAGAAGAAGATATCCAAGTTCAACTGCTACCCATCTCCGATCAGTTGGTACATCCGGAAGAAAAAAAAGCAGGACAACAACAAGAAGAAGGAGTGGGAGGACAGGGAACGAAAATACAGCCAGAAGAGAAGGAGGAGGAGGAGGAGGAGGGGAAGGAGAAAAGCGTAGGAAGAAAAAGAAAAAGAAAAAGGAGTGAACAAGAAAAACAAGAAATTGAACACCTGCATGACTACGCTACTGCCATAAAAAGAAGACTGGCACCACCCGTAAAATGGACACCAGCCCGGTTTTTACGCTGTGTACAATGCGCTACACGTTTTGCAAAATATGCAATATTTCCCTGTGGCCATCAAGCCCTGTGTCTACGCTGTATGGACGCCACACAGACCCACCCAACAGACGACCCTATGTTCAATGATACACCCCTAGAGTGTATTTTTGTCACCATCGATTGTCCCGTGTGTACCCGGCGGCGGATAAATTTCACCCAATGATGTAAACCCTTACATCTCCAAAGGCCCTTTTCAGGGCCATCCCATTCCTCCGAAAGAGGCACTTCTAACTTAGCACAAAAAATAAAAAAACACCAACTCCTGCACATGCACACACCTAAAGGTAACAATAGGTAAAAAAATAACACATGAATTTTTTCCATGTTAAAAAATCCATTCCTATGTTTATACCATTAGAATTGACCCTAAAAAAGAGTGGCGTGCACTGTATTTAATGCACATGTATGCCAGAATCCCTTGATTTGACACGAAAATTCACACTAACCAACTCCCATGTTAAAGGATTGTGTCTATTAATAGCATCAAAGTCACACCACAGCGCTCATTGGTGGGTGTACCAAAATGTTTACACCGACGTCCGCGCGACCACCCTTCCTGGGTTAATTTACAATCCTGAGATTTTGCAGATTGGTAATAATACTATATAGAATATAGAGGCGAGTATCCGTTCCTATGTTAAATCATTGCATGTATTGAAATAACATTGGAGGTTTGCCCCTGAAAAGGGCCGCGTGGCGTGCACTCATCATCATAATGCTGAATATATAGTCTCTCACTCACGCCAGAATCCCCTTGATTTGGTACATTTACACTAAGCAAATTCCTAGGTTAAATGATTGCGTGGAGAGTACCAAAATGTTTACGCCGACGTCCGCGCCACCACCCTTCCTGGGTTAATTTACAATCCTGAGATTTTGCAGATTGGTAATAATACTATATAGAATATAGAGGCGAGTATCCGTTCCTATGTTAAATCATTGCATGTATTGAAATAACATTGGAGGTTTGCCCCTGAAAAGGACCGCGTGCACTGTATTTAATGCACATGTATGCCAGAATCCCATTGATTTGACACGAAAATTCACACTAGCAAATTCCCATGTTAAATGATTGCGTCTATTAATAGAGTCGATATACGCGTGGCTCATTGGTGGGGTGTACCTAAAATGTTTACGCCGACGTCCGCGCGCCACCACCCTTCCTGGGTTAATTTTTTACAATCCGTTCACTGTGTCTATGTTTCAAGTAAGGAGATGGCCCTGAAAAGGGCCGTTGATAGGGGCAGGGATTGTTTTTTGGTGTTGCAGATGGCTAATAATACTATAGAATATATAGAGGAGAGGCGATTGTAGGATTTCAATTGAATGTGCCCTGTTTAGAAGTTTCCCCTTTCGGTAGATTGGGGTGGCCCTGAAAAGGGCCGTTGGTGGTTGGCCCTGAAAAGGGCCGTTTAATCCGGATTGTTCTTGGTTCTTTATTCCTCCTCTTTGGGTATGAAAATGCCGGCAGGCTGCATTGAGTAACGACTGGCCGACTCTTCCGATGTTAGGGGAATGTGCTGGAGGAAGGTGGCGGGTGGTATTGTGGCCGGCATCTCCTCCTCCTCCTCTTCCTCATGTTCTTGTTGTCGTAATACGTTTTCCAGAAAACTGATGAAATCTTTGCCCGTCAGGTTGCGGGGAGCAGCCGTCATGAGGCCATGAAGTTGGGCCCACTTGTCCAATGTCATGTTGATGTTGTCTTGGGCCCAGGACTTCATGGCCTCCATCCAGTACGTTTTTGCTCTTCTGTCTCTTCTGGCTTCTTTCTCTTTCTTGGTCTTGGCTGCTCCCCGCGTGGTGGACATCTTTGCTACGAATTGTCTTTGCTGGTACATCTTTTTCTCTCAAAGTGTGTGTTTGGAGTGACGCTATGCACGCTCCCGCTGGCTTTATACGAAAATACAGTAGTTTTTCATTGGTAGTTTCAATCACGGCATACGGGTTTCATTGGTTCTTTTTAATGATGGCTGATTGGTTCTTTCAAAGACATTTCATTGGCTCTAATTGGCGCCAAAATCTCAACTCCCCACTCTTCCTGGGTTACGCCAGAATCTCTTCATTTTGCACGAAATTCGCACTAGTCAATTCCCATGTTAAATGATTGTGTCTATTAATAGCATCAGAGTGACACCGCATCGCTCATTGGTGGGTGTACCAAAATGTTTACGCCGACGTCCGTGCCACCACCCTTCCTGGGTTAATTTACAATCCTGAGATTTTGCAGATTGGTAATAACTCTATTATACTGATGATTTGGTACATTCTCACACTAGCCCAATTCCTATGTTAAATGATTGCGTGGAGAGTACCAAAATGTTTACGCCGACGTCCGCACGACCACCCTTCCTGGGTTACGCCACAATCTCTTCATTTTGCACGAAATTCGCACTAGTCAATTCCTATGTTAAATCATTGCATGTATATATATATAAATAACATTGGAGGTTTGCCCCTGAAAAGGACCGCGTGGCGTGCATGCACATGTATCTCACTCAGGGTAGAATCCCTTGATTTGATACGAAAATTCACACTAACCAACTCCCATGTTAAATCATTGTGTCTATTAATAGCATCAGAGTGACACCGCATCGCTGATTGGTGGGTGTACCAAAATGTTTACGCCGACGTCCGCACGACCACCCTTCCTGGGTTACGCCAGAATCTCTTCATTTTGCACGAAATTCGCACTAGTCAATTCCTATGTTAAATCATTGCATGTATATATAAATAACATTGGAGGTTTGCCTCTGAAAAGGAGCCGCGTGGCGTGCACTCATCATAATGCTGAATATATAGTCTCTCACTCACGCCAGAATCCCCTTGATTTGGTACATTCTCACACTAGCCAATTCCCATGTTAAATGATTGCGTGGAGAGTACCAAAATGTTTACGCCGACGTCCGCGTGACCACCCTTCCTGGGTTAATTTACAATCCTGAGATTTTGCAGATTGGTAATAATACTATAGAATATAGAGGCGAGTATCCGTTCCTATGTTAAATCATTGCATGTATTGAAATAACATTGGGGTTTGCCCCTGAAAAGGGCCGCGTGGCGTACAAGCATGATCATGAAGCCCTTGATTTGGTACATTCTCACACTAGCCAATTCCCATGTTAAATGATTGCGTGGAGAGTACCAAAATGTTTACGCCCACGTCCGCGCGCCACCACCCTTCCTGGGTTAATTTACAATCCTGAGATTGTGCTATTTTTTTTTTTGTCATACTGGTTAAATGATTGCATGTATTGAAATAACATGAGGGTTGGCCCTGAAAAGGGTCGCGCGAGTCATACTCTCATTCACACATAGGCATGCACATGTATGCTATGCCTTGGAAAAAGTAATCCCCAAAGTGGATGAAGTACTATGTATAGGGTGCACAGAGGACTAGAGTGTCAGTGTTCCCTGAGAAAGTCAACACACCACAACCTCCAGTATGGCGCCTCGAAAAAACAAAAAAGGGGTAGTCGATCGGAATCCACGTGGCGTACCACTGTCAACAAGGTGTTAACCGATTTATATTACAATCCTAGCAGTCCAGCCGCTTATAGCGCTGTGGCAGCGTTGGCTCGAGCTGCCCATTCGCAAGGCATTAATCGAACTGAAGTACGAGACTGGTTAAAAACCCAAGACACGTATAGTTTACATCGAGCAGCTCGACGACATTTTCGCCGTAACCGAGTGATCGTCGGAGGTGTAGACGCACAATGGCAAGCGGATTTGGTGGATATGAGTCGATTTGCTTCCCACAATGATGGATATCGGTACATGTTGACCTGTATCGATATTTTATCCAAGTACGCCTGGGTACTACCCGTTCGTACCAAAACAGGAGAGAATTTGATACGGGCATTCCAGCAGATTTTCAAGACGGGACGCAAACCCCTGTATTTGCAAACGGATGAAGGCACAGAATTTCTCAACCGACCCTTTCAAGCCTTTCTTAAGAAACAGAAAGTATTTTTCTTCCATACGTATAACGAGACCAAAGCCTCTGTGGTGGAACGATTCAATCGGACCTTCAAAGGGCGAATGTATAAGTATTTTACCGCCAAAAACACTCGACGCTACCTCGATGTACTACCTCAACTGGTCCAAGGGTACAATCGAGCCTATCATCGCAGTATCCAGCGAGCCCCCCTCGATGTGACAAAAGGCAACGAACATCAAGTGCGCCGTACGCTGTACCAGCAGCCATCATCATCATCATCATCACGCACGTCACCCCGTTACAAACGTGGAGATGTGGTACGCGTGAGTAAAGTGAAAGGACAATTTGAGAAAAGTTATTTGCCCAACTGGAGTGACGAGCACTTTGTCATTGTTCGCCATAAACCTCGACAGCCACACGTCCTATCAACTGGAAGATTTACATGGCGAAACACTGCAAGGCACGTTTTATGAAGCCGAATTACAACCGGTGGTGAAAACACGGAAAGATTACTACACGGTGGAAAAGATTTTGAAAACGGAACGTCGACGGGGAATCCCCTATCATTTCGTCAAATGGCAAGGGTGGCCCAATTCGTTTAATTCCTGGGTATCCGGCCGTGACATGAAACGTCTATAAATTCTACCGCACATCACCAGCCTCCATCAGTGTAGATGGGATACCATGGAGCGTGAACGTCTACCCTTAATGTTACAGACTCGAAAAGGACAAGTCGGTACGCTGTTGTGTGCAGTAGTGCTTCTGGGTACCTTATTTGGAGGTGTGTTCTACGATTTGTCCTACCTGATATCCTGTTTTTCAACACTCAGTCGTCCAAGTGCTGCTCCACCGGTGCCTGAACGTCAAGTGCAATTACCCAACAGTACTACCACGATCACCAACCTCACCACGACCACGACGACTCGCCCTCCTACATCGCCGTTTTTTAAGCGTACTCCTCGACCTCACCGCCAGCCTGCCCCTACCACACCGTTTTTTAAGCGTACACCTCCACCTGACCGTCAGCCTGCCGTATCAACCCCTGAGACGACGACGACGACGACGACGGAACCTATCATCACCACACTCAGCCCTACCACACCACCGTCTAAGCGTACTACTCGACCTCACCACCGCCATCAGCCTACCGGTGCCGTATCTACTCGCCGATTCGAACGTTCCACTACACCATCACCCACACCTACCAACACGATTCACCTGGGCTCCGGTGAATCACGTTTACCACGGCAACGGTACCCACAACGGTACCCATTGGACTACGATCCCCGGTGGGATCCACGAGAACGCTGGTGGGCTTCTAATCGGCAAGCGCAAATCACCAAATAAGAAAAAAAAAAAAAAAAAAAAAAAAAAAAAAAACTATGGATCCTCGATGGCAGCATCCTTTCACGTGTCTCATCGCTGGACCGACAGCGTCGGGAAAAACACACTTCGTTCAACGCCTCATCCAACACAGGGCAGCCCTGATTTCACCGCCTGTAGCTGGCATCCTGTGGT